>NJDD01000172.1:295351-318133 GCA_002245505.1 Calephelis nemesis
GTGTGTGTGTGTGTGTGTGTGTTTGTGTGTGTGTGTGTGTGTGTGTGTGTGTGTGTTGTTTAACGTGTTAGAAGATAATTATGCAAATATAAATCTTAGATGAAGAAAAATAATAATTTTGCACTGCAGTCGAATAGAAACAAGAGGTAGTTAAGTGGTGCTAAATAATAGAACAAAGAACTAAATTTGTTAATTCAATTGTACCCAATAATTAAGTAAACAAGAAGTTCATTACTAGTCATTGTTTCCCAAAACAAGACATTTAATGTTTACTTAATATGCATTTTGTGTTGTAGGTAGGTAACAAAAGAATTTACACTCTGAATGTCAATGACACTTTAATGTTAATTAAAACGTTTATACAATACCTTTTAAATTTTTTAAAGTTTTAATAGATAGATAAGTAACATTACTGTTGGACGTTAATTTTGAAATAGGTTTTTAAAGAAAATTGGTAGATTCATAGTACCTATATATACACATGTATTAAATAAGTAGGGGACTAACTAGTTTTAAAGAATTTTTACTAAATTATTTAGTAAAAACTTAACTTAGCTTAACTGTGAAAACAGCCTTGTAGGTTGAATTAAAGGCTCTTAAATTCTGGAAATACTCAAGTAAAGAATGGGCTACATGTATAAGGAGTTCAAACAATCAAAGTGAAAGCATGGTTCCAGCGCTAAGTCCTTTGAAAACACCAAAACCTCTTTAATTTCAATATTTTTTGTATTGATTGATCATAAATGTAGCACACTTTTAAATAACCTTTATAAACTCTGGAAGCCTATAACGAGAAGGCAATGGAAAGATTGCCATTGTTTTGTGGGTTATCTGAAATGATTTGTCAGTACTTACTTATGCTTAGTAAATATAACATTGATAAGCAAGCAGTACAGTTATCCAAACCATTCACAATCATTGCCTCATTAGGTATAAAAACTATTGATTAACAAATACTTATCTTAACTTCCTAAACACTAATAAATCTTGCCCTTTTACCAATTATTATTTTGCAGAAAACATGATTTAAGCCTTTAGAATCCAGATTTTTATATATACTTTGAAGTTCCACGTCTCTTGTCATCAAATATGATCATATTATTTAAAAACCTAATAAAAACTAAATGAGTACAGATGTTGCATGTTCAGTACCTATATTGTAGTACAACGCCATTTAGTGATAATGTTATCAGAATTTACAAGAACAAAGTGTGAAGGAAAAGTCAATGTACTACATACTTCTTTGATAAACTTAATGGATACAATAGTCAGTTTCTGATCAAATTCTTTGACATTCCATGTCATTCCATTTGGAAATTCCATGATCATGTACACGGTTACTAGTAACCAACCAAGCCATCACCCCTTTTCCTGTTGTTTTAATTATTAAAATGATCTTACATAAAATCCAACTTTTCAAATTTTGAATTAATTTGTTTTTAATTTTATCAATTAAGTACTAGTTTATGTTTTTCATAACAATGATGTCATCCATATCATTTAAATTATATTAGTTTTTAAATTTATCCATTAATAATTACGTCTGACTTCATCCATATAATTTCAATTGCAATAAGTAAACCATGTGTTATTTTATTCATCATTCATTTATTTATGCTAAATTGTATTAAAATTATTTAATAATAAACTATTTCATCTTGACACTCTCTGTACCTACAAGGGTTGATCCAAAAGTTCTAAGCCCGGCCAAGAAAATGAAAGAAAAGTGGGTCTAAATTTATTTTTATTTTTCGACATAGTCTCCATCTAGCTCAACACACTTCTTCCACCTGACCTGCAACTTGTTTATCCCCTCGAAAAAAAAAAGTTCCGGAAGGTCGGCGGAATAGTCGTTTACTGCGACTATCACCTCATCTTTGGTCGAAAATTTCGAGCCACCCAAGTGTTTTTTTAAATTTGGAAATAAATGATAATCCGAGGGGGCTAAATCCGGCGAATAAGGTGGGTGGGGCAGCAATTCGTAGCTACAATCATGGATTACAGACATTGTTTCCACCGAAGTGTGAACATGTGCATTGTCTTGATGAAAAAAAAAATTCTTACGCAACATTCCCGGCCTTTTTTTTATTTCTTCCCGGAGTCTTCGTAAAAGGTTACAATAATGACTAGAATTTATAGTTTGACCTTTCGGTAAATAATCTACAAAAATGATGCCCTTCGCATCCCAAAAAACAGAAGCTATGACTTTGTTAGTCGACAAAACGACCTTAGCCTTTTTCGGTGTAGGAGAGTCTGATCTTTTCCACTGTTTGGATTGTTGCTTTGATTCAGGAGTATGGTGGTGAACCATTACATAATAAATCATTACATAATAAATCCTATATAATAAATCATTTTGAAGTTTACCAAAGTTGCTCTGTGAGTTAGCTATTAGGGATACGCTGAGCAAGTAAACAGCTATTGGTATACAATAAAATGTTATAAAGATATTATTTATTTAGTAAATTAAGTTTGCGCCTAGCTTAAATTCAATGTTACATATATACCTAATCTAGTCTAGACGTCCAGACAATCTAAATTTTAAACAAATGAATATTTAAGTTTAATTGTTCGCAATATCAAAATAACATTATTAATGCATATGAAAATATGCTTAAAATATGTAACATATTACAATACATACCTGATTTGAATAACAAAAGACCATCAAGTACCTTTTATAACTTTTTTCCGGTTTGCTCAGGTTAACATCTAGATTTAAAAAACCTTTTTTGAGGTACCTATAGAAATATAGGTATGTTTTATCATATTCCCTTTGCATTACCCTTTCCCATGCCAGGGATAATAAAATTCAGCTGTAGAATGGGGAGCCGGAAAACTTGCTTAAGAGACTTAACATCCCAACCTTAGATGGACACGCACCTATAACATCTTTGGTATACATATAAGGTTCCTCTAACCATCACGAAATCTGTACTACAAAGGTACCTAACTGTTCCAAATTGAGCTGCCAACTGCAACTGCCGACTGCATGAAACTGAACTGAGCTGTAGGTGCTGATGAGTCTAAGCTGTCGACAGTTGCAGTTGGCAGCTTGATTTGAAATAGTTCCTTTGTACCATGCTGGTATGCCTATAATTAATGCATAATATCACCAAGTATATTGGACAGTATGTATCCACTGTGACTGTATATGTTCTAGGGGCTTTAAGGCCCTACAAACCTCGCCAATATTGATCACGGTGACGGCTTCTCAGACAACTTCCAACGCACCACCAAATAGGCCTCTACAAGTTAGGATTTAGCACACTGTCTATTGCTTTTAGACGTTATCAAAAGTTTTATCATCAGTTTATCTATCAAATCTATCTATACTATAAAACGTAGTATATAAATTCTTGTTATCTTTACATTGTCTCGACATATTCTTATAGCCAGCGGTCGGCAACCCGCGGCCTGCCGACGTCTTACTTGCGACCCGTGAATGTTTTTTAAATCCTATTTCTGTTATAAAATTGTCTATTGGTTTGTTTGTTACTCCTTCACGCAAAAACTGCTGAACCGATTTTCATGAAATTTGGTGCACACATCCTCTATGTGAATGTAACTTGGATTAACATAGGATATTTTTATCCCGAAAAAATGGTCTTGTGTCAACAGCTAGTAAGTTATAAATTATTAGAGAGAGAGTTGGAAGAGAATATCGAGTACAAAGTGTCACTAGCTTCCTTTACATTCATTACTTTTTTCTTACAAAGAAGCTGGTTGTAAAAACTGTGATTTCAAGAGTTGGCCCTGGGTTAATGATACCCATGGAATACAACTTAGGTCTCCCCGGGTAACTAAGTACGTCCATCCGTGTCTGTACTGGCAATCTTTCATCTGCCATTCTTACAACACGAACGAAACAACGGAGCATGCCCTTACTGTTTATTGCCCACACTCATAAAACCAAACACTTACTTTTAATCTCATTCTTTCTCTGATCTTATTTTGACGATTGCCGTCAATCAAAATATTCCTGCAAAAATCACTACCGGGATAAACAAATTCATTTATTTGTTCCAGCTGTACTATTTCTACTAAAACTCTTGAATACGTTCTGACTACATCTCTTTCATGTGCTATTTTGGTTTCATTTGCATTCAAATGTAGATACGCATTTTTCTTTCCAATCTTCATTCATTAGTTCAGTACTGTTTGCAGCTCAGATTATTTGAAGCCCAAAAACATCATCGATTGTTTGTAGCAGGCAGGTCACCACTAGGTCATATAATTTTTCTTTTTTTGCATCCACAATATCTTAATTTTAGAATACAGACATTTTAAAATCTTTAAAAGTTTTTGCTAGATCTGCAGGTAGTCAATTCTCTCTTAGAGATTTCACATCGAGCAAGTCCATTTTACAATATTTTTTTTAGTTTAGGTTCACTATTGTTTTACTAAAATTATAGCTATTTACACAACTTCTTTGTATAGCTAAGATACATTATTTTTTTTAAACAGGAAAAATTATGCGAACAGTTTTGTCTGTGTATGTGTGTTTCTAATATATTGTATTGTAGGTAGAGACTACTTTTCATTTCCCTAGTTTGTTAGTACACTAATTTTTAAGAGTTTTTTAAACGGTGTCCGCTAAATGGACGCGAATTGGTGGACGCGAACAGGCGAAGATACCCTATACGGCGTATAGTTTGGATTCAGTTTTAAGAACGCGCTTCTCTCCGGCCATTTTGATTTTTTATGGGATTTGATCAATTATACGTTATTATATATATTTGGCTTCTAGGGTGTAGGGGGTTAGGGGATTCTAAATGTGGCCCACCTTTAGTTTATTTTGTTGCTTTGTAGCACTTGCCTGTTAAGAGGCTGCAAACCGCTGCTTTAAGCCACAGATTTTGCACAGATATACTTATTACGTTTTAAAAGTTATTAATACCTGCTTCGTCCGCGTTTTCGAGTTGTTTGGTTTTACAACGAAAGGTTAAGGTTAGGTTTTTAATTTTTAAGGGTTAGGTTACTATTTTTTCAGGTTCGGTTTAAACCTATAAATATCTAAACATTATCACACTTATATTAAGTATTGAAATGTGCTTAAAAGGAATAAACTATTAAAGCACAAAACTGATTTATTACTCAATTCCATATTATTACTCAATGCTAAGGTAGGTAAGTACTGTGCAACAGTTACCACTAATTGGTACCAGCATCTGACGTATTCCAGTCGTCATAGCATGGTTTCATTGCTCGTTCTATCGTGTTTCTAGCTGGAGGGCTAGGCTGCTGCCTTGCTATCTCATAACATAAAAAATAGGTACCTATATTATCAAGAAGTACCTTATATCGGTTAAATTTAACTACGACAGTTTTATATGCTAAAGTATAGAAGAGACGAATAGTTTTCTTCTTCTATTTCTTTGTATGAATCGTAGCCTCTAAGATATCTTTAAGATATCATTTAAGTACAATCTGTTGTCGTTGGAAGCTATCTCAAAAAAAACTTTTGAACAAACTAGGTATGTGTAAAAAATATATTAACGGGTTACGATTCGTTAAATATAAGTAGATGTATGTATCTTTCGCATAATATTCATTGTAATGTCCAAAAACCCACACAATATTTAGTCTCTTACGTCTTAGGTATTTCAATGTAATTCCAAATGAATGGACAAATAAAACTTACGTAGACTGTGTACGAATGTTCCCACAGTCACGGCACTTACCGGCTTGATAAGCACCGTGCGGTTTTAGTTTTTAAGTTTCCTTGACTTAATATAAATTTGATGTTACTGTGTTGTTACCTTTCCCCTTCTGCGTTTAAATTTTATAAAACCAGAAAGTGCTACTCCTCGAAATACAATCAAGCCTAAAGCAAACGAATAGGTTCATTGACCTTCATTTTTGTGTCCATAACAAACGAACACCAACAAATAGAAAGAGAGCTGACGGCCATTTTCTAGGAGACCTTTATTGAATCCTGTAAATTGTTCCAAAAGTACTTTTAACTCTTAAGAAACATCTACGAAATGATCACCAGCCTTTGGATTATATTATAAATCTGAGCCGATAGTGAACAAAGGCATTCGGTTGAGTTCGGATCTAACGAAGGCCCTTCATTGCCTTCGTTTACTCAGTATTAGTGTTAGTCACGAATGAGTCCGCAAAAACTAATCAAAAAACGGACCCAGTAAAACTTAATTAGTATTCACATCATCGTTGCAACTGATACACTACGATTTGTACACCTGCTTCGTGCGGCCCATGTTTATTTTATAGTTAAAGATATTTTAGTTTTAGACTCAACTCCCTATTAGTATACAAACTGTATTCTTTTCTAATACTTTTAAATTTTGTTTTTTTGCTACTGACTTTTTTCTATGTTAGGAAGGCAAACAAGCAGACGGATTTCCTGATGGTAAGAAATTCACGCCGCCTAAAGACACCAAAGGTGGTAATGGTGCGTTGCCAACCTGGGGCCGGGATGTTAGGCCTCAAGCAAAAGTAAGTTTACCAGCTACCTTACCCTCCGAACCGGAACACGTCATGACGTTATGGCGGCAGGAATAGGTAAGGCGGTGGTACCAATCCGGGCGAGTCGCTGCTAAACTCTACCAACTAGTCAGAATTCACGGTGTTAGTGACGGTGAGCCTTTGCTCGCCTTTTACGAGTTGCCTGGCAAGAAAGGCAGATGGTCTATTCTGCAAAGGAGCCCGGACCAACACGGTTTTTTTTCCTATAAAAGTCACTTGAACCACCTATCTGGATATAAAAATTAAAAAACGTTTAGCTTCCTTTATAAGAATCTAAATCATATTGTGCGCGTTTATTAACTTTGTCCTGCTTTTGGAACAGAAAGGGAGCGTTATAGAAAAAAGCGTAACAAGAGTTATTCTCGACACTTCTTGTTATTCCCCCGATTGGATCAAAGTTCAATCTAACTTTGATCCAATCGGGGGTCCATACTCTCATTTCATTTTTTGTGCTGGCGTTAAAGCATCAGTTGTGAAGAAACAGACAAAGATGTTTTCGCTTTATAATAGTACTAGCAGTCCCGGTGAATGTGCTCTCCATCCGTTAAGTTGATATGGAGAAAAATGTGGTTTTTCCTAATCTTCTCGCAGTTTTACCCCATTTTCTTATATTTTAAACCTTTCCTGGACTTCTACAAGTTATTCAAAACCAAAATTGGCCAAATCCGTCTAGTCTTTCGGAATTTATACGTGTACATACCTTTCAAATTTTTTTTGTATATTCCTATATATTGCACACTGCTAAACATACATTGATTATACGGTAATACATTTTGAAGTCATATAATGAGTCCTAACTCATAGACGTAGCATATTAGTATCCTCTAAGACAGTGTGACAGTTCACATACCATATGTTTATTCCTATAAATAACGTCATTGCTTTTTACTGTTGGGTGCCGTGCTGGATGGTAGAATACCTAGTAGACATGTATCCGAGCTCTCCACTATAATATGTTAGCAAAGCGTTATTATCGTTTATGATGTCTCTGCGAGTTTGTCTTTTATAATAAAGAGACAGCTTGTCTGTAATCTTTTACCATAAAAATGTTTGTGTGAAGGTTTACTCAACTTCTAAAAATATAAGTGACGTATACGTACGTATATATATATTTGTGTGTGTATAGTGCTAGATGGTACTAGGGCCACATAAGTGAGAGCAGTGTGTTGTGATTTACAGATGCTCTCGGTTCAAGTGCCGGGGTGCGCGGGCATGGAGCGGCTGGGCGCGCCGGGGGGACCGCGCCTACGGCACGATCACAGGCACCATCACTCTACATTGTAAGTTCTTTACACTAGTTAAATAACATTTGTACTGCCATCAGTTGATAATTAGCAGGTTCATAATTTTACAATGAAATAAAAAAAGTATGATGCGATTGATCAGCGTTTAACAAAAACCTATGTACATAACCAATGTCAGCTCTCGAGTTAGAAATTTCAGTTGAAAGCTAATGGGTGCATAAGCTTGCTCTCGGAAACCAAAGTAACGAAAGCGAAAGCCTAGATTGCTTAGTCTATCCAGCATAAGGTTGGTCTTCCAGCTAAAAGCTGAGGTGTAGCTACACAAGATACTTACATGTGCACCATGATGAGTAGGTTGGCATTAGAATATGTCACAGCAATGCTGCTTCCTCTTAGGGTGAATTGTATGTAGAGCTCTCTTTTAAAACAGTACATATATAACCTAGCACTGGTACATGATGTATGTGTATCATAGATATGTTCAAGAGACATGCTGGTTTGTAATATTACGCTAAAATCTGCAAAAGAATCCTTGTAGTAGTCTGCTTACCTTAATGTTTATTTATAAGTAAAAACCAAGAAAAATGCGGATTCACATTTCCCTCGGTCATGGCATTTGATGGATCAATTTAGGTAATTCTTTTTGTTGTTGTTTTAGTTATTGTTGGGAGAAAATTCTTATAAAAGATAATGAAATATAATACCGTGTTGGCAGACAGTTAAAAAATTAATAATTCGATATAGTAAAAGTACGAAAAATCTTCTGTCGAGTCAGCTAGTTTTATTAGGTAGGTAGTCAGCTAGTATTGGAGGAGGTTATCTACAAAAAAACAATATTCATGAATAGGTCTGTCGATACAGGTAGTCTTCTTTCGCGTCCCGCGTCAGTCTCTATTTCGCGTGATCATCGCATCACGTCTAAACGAATCGACATTAGACATGTCAGATTGGTCCTGACATTTAAAATTGTGATGTTTTAGTCAACGTTTTCCGAGTGATACATTTAACGTCTGTAGGACATGTACAGACGAATCTGACAGTACTGAAAGTATTTTGTCTCTTTCTATTACTTTGATTGAAAGAAGATAGCAATAATTTAAAATTGGTTTAGTGAGTGCGGAACAAAATTACGACCAATGTCAAGGACTGAAGGAAGTTGATGGACCATTAGAAAATTTAATAATTCAATATTCACAGTTAATGCACGACAACATTTGTCGGATCAGCTAGTGTCAAAAGTTAAATACGCTTAAATCTACTTCATGGACTACTTTCATTAGGAAATACGTTCCTTCTTAAGAAATGCGGCTGACAGTTGTTTTATATTTATTAAGAGATTTGCGAGGCTATTTAGTATCTTTTAGGTATTGATCACTGGATAAAGTGTACATCAAATAGCTGCCAAATGGCGTGTTTTCTATCTCCTTTGTAATTCTGTTGGTCACAGGAGATAGCAAATATAAAACATGCCATTTAACAGCTATTTGATGTACACTTTGCTAAGTGACCATCATTAAAAGGATACATAATCAGCCCCCTGATCATAAAACAAACGTCTCTGACACAAACTCCTTGTTATATATACATAATTAAATATGATTACCTACCATGAAGCTATATTACTACTTGAGGTTACACTCCTAAAAAGATCTGATGTAGATCCAAATATTGCTAACTTACTCTAGTGTACTGATCTCTCTTTTGTCTTAAATTTGTTCATCGACATTACAAAACTCCCAGAAAGAGAATCTATATATTAGAATTAGTCCGCAATATTAGGAAATTGACATCAGATATCAGAGGAGTATACCCTACAGTTGTAATATACAAACCTCCATATCTATTGAAATTGTGCTTTTGAGTTAGCGATACGCTGAGAAAAAATTAATATTAACGCATTACTTGGTCAATAACTTATATAATTACTTATAGCGCAGTAAAACTGCAAAAAAATCAACCTAGATTGTTTTAAGATACCATCGTCAGATCCAGTCTTGGTGGCTACGGTACCTCCTCGAAAGTACGCTCTTTCGAATTAAAAAAAACTGTTCTCAATTAAATCGATAAATAAAAATTTGATGGTACGTGAAAGTTTTTAATATTGCACCTTCGGCTTATATAGAGTGCACCATATTAGTAACTACACAAGATTGACACTCCAAAATTACGTTCCCTAAATAGGTAAAAGAGGACATTGTTACATGCAAAACCTGTGGGATGGTTGTACGAGTAGGCACATTCATCATAATATTCGCAAGGACTTTGCAGCTTATGTGACGTTATGTAGGGTAAGAGGGTCTGCTTAATAGTCAGTTCGAGTGTTAAAAGGGACCAAAAGGAGAGCGAAAGTACATGTCTGTACGCTGCAAAAACAATCCAAGCAGACTTTACATTATTTAGCAAAAGACTAATAACGTCTTCAGACTTTGTAGAATAACCTATGTCGACCATCTCTAAAGTGACATGTTTAAATCGCAATGACAATGATAATAATACAATTTATTTATTGTTCAAACTCACATAATATGTAATTATAGGCAAACTTAGTTTTTACACTTTGCGAGAGTCTGGTGCCTAATACAGCTTATTTTATGTAGTTTTATCACCGACTAAACGTCATCATATAGTCCGAAGTAACAACTATCACCATGATAATAGCGACAATGAATCTAGTAATAGAACCCCTAACACTAGGTAGTTGTTAACTATGGTTTTTCTCTGAGGATACCTTTGTTGGAAGGCGTATTTATAACCGTCTAGAACGTGTTTTCTACAACAATCGAGATATATATGGTAGTGTCTTTTCAAACTGATCTTAAAAGTTATACAACTATATTTTCACACATGGGTAATACAAAAACGTAAACGTAGTCTCACTTCTTTGTTGTAAATATAGTCCGTACACATATTTTATATCAAGTAAGTGCGACTAGGAACGATAAACGGTATGTCCTCTATACCTTGCACGTCTATGAAAAACACATAAATCTTTTATTGATATCTATCAAAATAAAAACTCATTTATTTTATATGTTTGAAATTTTAAGAACCTTTATAAAAAACAATTTTGATACTGTACTTTTAAGTTTTCGTGTGTTTGTGTTGTGTTGTTTCGTCTGTCACGAAACCATGATATTAAAGTGAATGGACACATTGGCAGAATAAAATAACATTGGCGCGGAGTGAGCGTTCGTCTTCTACATTTATACAGAAGTCTATCTGCCACCTACTTCACGCGTAGCACTGATTTTTTATATTATGTAGTACACGATTAGTAATCACACTAAATAGAGCCTACCTGAACCGATAGTATATTTAGACTTTTTTGTATCTGTTATTTATCGTAATATACATTTATCAAGTTATTATCATTTAAAACTAGATATTAGATAGGCATTGATATCTGCAGTGGTAGACTTGTTTTTACTAGTGTAAACGGGATTTAAGGCTAACACCACTTGGACACACACTGTCTTATTAATAAACTAAGATTGAAATAGGAGTATTGGTAATATTACAGTCTGTATCACAGTGTAAAAAGTTTCTTTAATTAGTCTAGAATGTAACAAGAATTGTTACTCAGGAGGTTTGGGTATTTGACTTGAAAGTCGATGGAGCATGTGTGTATTTCATCTTGATATAAAGGCATAAGATCTCCAGGCAGGGTTGCCAACTTTTACATCACGTTAGGTATCAATCTATGAACTGAATTCATCGGATTTCGGTCCAATCTTGGGAACCAGATCCCAACGATTCGTTCTAAAAGCCAACAGTCCAGTCGAAAACCGGATTGTTGGGAACTTTGTGCCCAGGTAGACCTAAGCTACGTTAAATAGACATGCGAAGACACATATGCATGGCAATAACCTGTCGCTAGAGGATGCTCAAGATCGAGCAAAGTGTAGAAAAATAGATTTACGTCAGGGAGAAAAAGGAACTGATGACAAGATTTAGAATAGGTTGAATATTAAAAAATAGTCAATCGAAATAGCTATTCTCAATTGTAGTACCCGTATCTATATATTTCATAAACCAGAGATTAAACTAAATCCGTTCATAAAATATTTTTTTAAACTTTACTTGATGTGTATTGTATGCAGTGTGCAGAACTCAAACTTAGGGGTTATTAAAATTTTTGTATGTTTGTTCGTTCACTTTAACGCAAAAACTAGTGGACGTATTGTTATCAAATTTTGTGTAGTAGTAGCTTACAGCCCGAGTCAACATTTAAAATACCTTTTACTTCGGAAAATCAATCACTTACCACGAAAAGACACTTCAACTCAAAGTAGGACGCAAGGGGCTTGGCATACTTTCATAAATTTTAACTTATTATTTATTGTACTTGCGTTACATAATTATACCCCCTTAATAATAAAACTTACGCGCACGTTGATCTAGCGTGTAAATTTACTTATGAACAAAAAATGAAGTTACGCACCAGATCAACGGGTGCGTAAGTTTTGTTAGTAAGGAGGATAGTATAAAAACTGAATATTATCCATCCATCCATTTTATTTGTAAAATGCTGACTTAATTACTGATTAAAAGATGACTGACGTCTCTGAGTGTGGCCGTTAGAGTCTGGTTTATTAAACTTGACACTTATAAAGCTACGATGGTCCAAATTTTACAGTTGCCTCAGTTTCTTCCAGAGCTGGCAACATGAGACTGAATCATCGAATTTCGCGCAAATAATACTGATATAATAATATCACGCACTACGTAGATTTTCAAGATAAAACAACCTTCATAAAGATAACAGGCTCTACCAAACTTGGCGGATTTAAAATGACTTGAAATTCGTTTCTGTTGGTAACCATATAATTTTTATATTAAAGCAGATGGACAGTTTAATCGCACCTAAGCGTTGTTCGCTAAGAACGTATTCGATAAAGATTAAAAATAATTCTAAAATTTAAAACGTGCAATAATCTACGGCAAAAACCTATACCTAATGTATGTCTATAAACTATCAAGCCAGCAAGGTCAAATCAGCAGAATCACTCGTTTTCGTTTTAGAGACCAAAATTTAGTGCTCATTTAGTACCGAAAATAGAAATTTAGTGCTACAATAGGCGAACCAAAAATGAGAACATTGCTAGCTTTTAATTAAGCTAAGTATACTACCTGAAACAGCGTTAGAAAAAAGTCGCAGCAAAAAGTAATGGTTACTAAGTGCTCAATTAGTGCTGCCTGTATTTTGAGCAGACAGACTTTTGGGAAAAAATATTTTTTTAATCAATTTCTACCAAAACCGTTGTTTCTTCGCAAGCAGTGTCAAAGGTAGAAAAGGACACTAGCAGTGGATACGGAAGATTTGAAGGTCGTCACTAATTAGTGAAAGAAAATTATTTATCTTTTGTAATTAAGAGAAGTATAGTGCGAGTTTAGTATAGCTTATAATGTTAACTATTATACAAATTGAAAAAAAACGTTATACGGTAGCTTTTATGAATATCCATTACATCATTAAGAAACATCTTACTTTGTTTCTCTAAAACTATAGATATGAACCCATTATATTCTGTATGTTGTAATAATTATGTACATATTAATGGTCTATTTATAGAATAATATTACAGAAATTCACAATCTTTATCCAATTTTGAACTGAAATAATTATTTTTTAAGATACGGTTATTAAATCAGATTTTTATAAATTCACACATGTTAAGTTTTGAATGTGTGTATATAAAAAACATTTTCGCGTTCAGCAAACATTAGTGTATACGTTTTTTGTTCTTAATTACCTGAAGCGTGACTAAGTGCTTAACATTTTTTAACATTTTACTTTACAACTAACTTTCGATTTTGTCGTCATGTATTTTTGAACTTGGAATTTAACGTTTGAACCGTTAGTTTGGAACGGTTATCCTTAATGGAGAACTTTTAATTTTCAGCAATCGCATAGAAATTGAATAATCTTATACATAAAAATGGTCCCCTTTCCCCTTTTTTCCCCTTGGTCATCGCGTCACGCCTAAAAGGATGAACCAATTTTGCCAATTCTTTTTTTGTCAGGAGATATATGAAATGTGCAAAAAGTTATAATAGATATAATAAATAAATAAATAAATATCCCTAGACAAGTTACACAAACTTAATCTAACCCAAAGGAAGCAAATTATATACTTGTGTTATGGGTGTTAGTCAACAATAAATATATATTAGCTATAAATAGATACCAGAATAAATTCAATAAACACCCAGACCCAGAAATGCAGACATCTGAATGTTCATCACAGAAATGCCCCCGTCGGGAATCGAACCCGAGCCTCGCGGTTGGTCGGTGTAGTTAGGCGCGTACGTTAGCCACTCGACCAACGGGGCGGTCAAAAGTATTCATTGTTAGGACAGAACAACGTCTGGCGGGTCTGCTGATTAATATTTATATTTAAAGCAGGTTTGGAAATCTATTTTGAACGTCAAAAACTCTTTTAAACGAATAATTTTTAAACTCGTACGTATAGTAGGTACATATTACTGAGCCCTTACCATGAGTTTACGGATTGTCAAGTTTACTATACTCGCTACAGTCCCTGTCAATTATTTGTATGAAAACTTTGAACAGCGCCTTTACTGGTAACTAAGAGAAACTCATTTTTAGACCAAAAGTGTCAAAGATTTCAACACGTAACTTACCGAACGTAATCTATACTAACTCATAGTAAAGGCTCTGATATTGTGCTACTAGATCTAGCTCAGGTTACTCACTGAGAAGACACTCACTAAGTCGAAAAATTATCAACGACTGTGATTTTTATTATTTTTAAAAATATGGTTTTTTCAAATAAGCATAAGCATTATATTAACAGCCAGACACTGTTAGCAATGATTCTTATTTTTTTATAATTTATATTTAATACATTTTTATTTGTTTGATGTAATCGCCTTTGTGGTCTAGCGGTCCAGTGTCGGACTTGACTTGAGGTCCCGGGTACGATCCTTAGGTCGGGCATTAAAAAAAATTGAAAGTTTGTATTTTAAATTTTCCAATAAAAATAAAGTTGCCCGGGATTTGGATATGTGCCCGGCGATAGGCTTGACACCTATCACATTGTGGGACTTAGTGTCTTCGGTGTTATTATTAGTTGTGTGTGTCTTGGGTTGGTGGTTACGCCTCTGACTATGTCTTCGGAGATATTGGCGTGAAGGTATCGTGGTGGTGCCTAATGGCGTTGATTCCAGCAATATCTAGGGTTCACCTTCCACACCACGCTATGGCAGGTAAACCGTGATTCTTTTACTAGTCTTCAGCTTTAGTGGGATTATTGTCACCCCCCTTTCATGTAAGTGATAAGACCTGGATCAACAACATTATATGGAAAGCGAAAACCGCAGTCTATAAACAACATAGATGCTGTAGGTGCGTCGCTGTCCAGTGACCACAGTTTTTGGCTACAACATACAAGACAAGAATAGTACACAGACATTGGAACGGTAGAATTTTCTCAAATTTATTAACAGGACTCCTCAGTCTTTTGGGTAATGGCTTATCAGCCTGTGCTCACCTCTCACGAGCTGCTAAGAGAGGCACTTGCATGTATTGTGCATGTCCAATATTATAACGCAAACTAAATAAATAATTTAAGATGGAATAGTTTAGAAAGTTGGTAAAGACGCAAGAGCAGCGGCGTTTAACCTGAAACGTACGATGCACTGCCTACACATAACGTTTCACTTTTTTGTGCATAAAAGGCGTTTACGAGAAATTGGATTTATCTACCGAATCTCTAGATCACGTAGAGGTTTTGGAATCGGATTTTTTGTATTTCTGATGCGCTTTTAAATATTCAATGTTTTGAAAGCAAAAGTGATTATCTTAAACACTTTTTTTCTCCACATCTGTCTCTTTTTATGATAATACATAATATGTACCTACGGTTTTGCTGTAATGTCATTAATAAACGTACTGAGAGTACTGAGTATCATCACACTCATATCCCCAAAGATGTAGGCAGAGGCACAACAGTGCACCCACGGCTAGCCGAAGACATTAGGTCCCACAATGTGATAGGTGGCAAGCTTATGGTCAACCGGGCACACATCCAATCTCGAATAACATTTATTTTATTAGAAATTTGGAAAAAACACATTTTCTTATCGTTGCTCCTACTCCCGGGTTGTCGGGTCGGGGCAACAATAATAAAATCAAACCCGACTGACCCGACCTCATGAAATCAAGTCCTGCACCTACCAACACCTGGACCGCTAGACCAAGACCCCATAGGTCATTAATAAACGTACGCGAGTTGGAGCTTGGGTCTCCAAAAAGAGGAGGTTTCCAGTTCGACTGGATAATTTATTTTTGAATGTTTGGTACGCTATTACTCGGCCAAATACGAAACAAATTTTGATTTTGAAAGGTAATGATTTCGAGGTTTTTAAATTTTTAAATCATGAATATGATGATCCATAAATAAAATGCATAAATTTTCCACATAAGTTTAACTTATAAGTAAAAAAATTATGCAATATTAAGTATAACTCGAACGCCACTAGTCGGATCATGATAAAAATGATATATTACTAAAAAAGAACCATAGATAATGGTTAGCTATTGGCCGGGTAATCCCGTTACAAACAAAAAACATACAGTCAAATTAAGAAAGACCTCTGTTTTTTGTCGATTAAAAATTATGCATTATTATGTATACAGTATAACTCAAAACTACTAGTAGTAAATAGAATTATCAAATGAGACATCTTTGCAAAAATAATAATTGGAGTGGGTTTTTGTTGTTTTACTATGCTTGATTATTTTTAAGTATTATCACGAATAAGTTAAAAAAAAGGAACGGGGGAATCCCTGCTTTAGTTTTACCTCGTCTCTACATACTGGCTGCTTTACGTTGTTAGCAATCTACACAATTTAATTACAATTAAAATATTTCAGTGATAAAATCATTAATCTTTATTTAATTCCTCATCGTAATGTCTGGCCGTTATCGTATCCTTATCAATTTGTAGTCGCCAATGACACCTTTCTTTTGTAGTCTAATAGAGATTGCATTTATGGCACAGTATAAACAATAAGTCATTTTTCTTAGAATGTCGTATCATCAATATTGCAGTGTCGTATTTCGGAAAATTTTGCCACTTTGTAGAAATGTAATGCTTCATCAACGAGATGAAAGGGTTCGCCTTTTTTTAATTGTAAAAAATTATCCCGATTAAAGAGTGCTGAAGCGAAAAATTTATTTTATGCTATACCGATTTTGTTTATTTGAATTTGGAATTTTATACTCCAGGCGAACTTTTATAGCTTGCCAATAACAACTAGTAACAGTTTATAGGGGAAAAATATGCTTTTCCTATTTTCCGTGCAATTTTTCTAGTTTTTTTTTATTATAAGAACCTTCTCCTAATAACAGAACAACAAAAAGCGTGATGCGATGAAAGAATATGAATTGATTCTTGAGGGAGTATGTCAGAAAATGAAACCATTTCGAATTAAAAAATTTTACACAAAGAATAGAGACTTAAGGACTTCGTTAGAGCGGTATTCCTGACGTCCCTTTAAACTTTCAGCTTGTTGTGAACTAATGCAATTTACCTCTATTTTTGGGCTAATTTGACCGGGCTTAAGCGTCAAATTGCAACTTAGCGTCGGTGCTCTAAATCGATCATTGCACTGATTATTTTCAGTTTGACCGCCTCGTTGGCCCTAGGGGTTTGTGTGAACGCCTTACTCCACCGACCAACTACGAGGCTTGGGTTCGATTTCCTACCGGGTAGCAAATTAGTGATGAACATATGTGTCTGCATTTCCTAGTCTGGTATTTATTAAATTTCTACTGGTATCTATCTATCTATTTCTATGTATCAGTACCGTGGTGTGCACCCATAACACAAGCATAATTGCCTTATTTTGAGGTTAAATAAGTTCGTGTAATTTGTCCCGGAATAATTATTTAATTTTTAATTTCTCTTGTATTTCAAATATAGGTACGTGTACCTTTATAGGTACACTTTAAGGCACTTGTGAAGCGTTTAGTATGACAATGTTGTATCAACTGTCAAAGGCATTTCAGCTTTGTGTAGCTTAAATATGAGATCTCACTTTTACCAAGTGTGCCTAGTGCCGTGCGAAATTTAACGGTACAATAATACTACAATGACTATACAATAAAATGCCATGTGTGGGAAAATGTTACGTATGTGTGGGTGCAGTGTTTGTTATCATGTCACGCCTCGACTCATAAACCCGTCCATTAGGGTTACTCTTGAATATCGATTTCATGCAAATTGGAAATTGGAATCGGATACTTAGATTGGATTTTAGGTACTCTTGATCGCAGTACTAGTGGATTATTAATAACATTCAATTAATAATAAACAATAAATTACTTTATCGGATTCGATTTTTTTTTGGAGTAAAAAATATTTTTTGGCACTAAGTAATAATAATCCGCTAGCACTGTGATTTAGGTGGTTTTACGAATTTAGCACTCAGGTTTTAAAAAAGTCTATCTCTTAGGCCACAAACTGGATCTCAGCGATTAGGGGGCGAGCGCGGGCGAGGCGAGCTATCCTATCCCGTTCACTTCATTAAGAATCTATGTGTTAGATCGCGTTGCTCTTGCCGCCGTCCCGCAATCGCTGAGATCCAGTTTAAGGCCTTACTCTTAAGTTGAAATTTGGCAATCATATAGTTAAAGACCTGTACTTGAAGATAGACTATAGACCAAGGTCTCTTAGGAAAGCCGCGTGCGTGTCCGCTGTCTTACACTCACGTCTCACTTAAAAAACAGCAATTTTTCTGTAAAAATCTAGTTAAATTAAATCAGATCTAGATGGGAAATTATAGCTTTTATGGAAATCTGCTCTTCGCTGACGAAGTAGCGGATAAACTGTTACTATATACTTAAGGATCTGTCTAATGATAAACATCCGAGTCCGAAACAATAAGACCTGCCTTCTTCCCCATGTTGGTCCGGACTCCTTTTTTGAATAGACCATCCGTCTTCCTGCCAGACAGCTCGTAAAAGGCGAACATAAGCCTACCGTCACTAACGCCGTGACATCTGAATAGGTGGTAGAGTTTCGCAGCGATTCTCCCGGATTGGCATCACCGCGTTATCTATTCCTGTCGCCATAACATCACTGCTTGCTGTTGACGTGTACCGGTTCGGAGGATAAGGTAACCGGTACATTTACCTTTGCTAGAGGCCTAATATCCCGGCCTTAGGTTGGCAACGCACTATTACCTTTGGTGTCTCTAGGCGGCGTAAATTTCTTACCATCTGGAAATCCGTCTGCTTGTTTGCCTTCCATTATCATAAGAAAAAGAAACGGGATTTCGTAAAGGAATTCCGCATGTATGATAGTAATAATAATAATAAATCTTTATTTCACATAAACCTACAAGAGGCACCTGTGACGCGTCTATACAATAATAAATCTACCACCGGATCGGAACGCGGCCGCACACCAAGAAGATCCGGCAAGAAACTCAGCGAAATTGTCTTTTTTTTACATACGTTTACAATAATTAATTTAATGATACATTAATTATATTTATAAGATATTGGCCTGAGGAGCGATTAATCCCAAGCCGTCTTAACAGCTAAATATTCAGCAATGGTATAATAACCCTTTATATTTAAAATATTAACACACTTCTTAAATAATTGGAAGTTCTTTCATATATGTAATTGGAAAGTTTATTGTAGAACCGTATACATTGGCCTATGAAAGAATGGCTTATGAAGCGGATCCAAGAGTGTCTCTTCTTCAAAAATTTCTCGTCAGCAAATTATGATGTGGTGATTTAATTTTCCAGGGAATGGGAGAAGCAGCAAACGCTACAGGCGATGGTGGGTCGCCTGCAAGAGATTGTGGAACAGGAGACTCGCGCGCGGTCCGCCGCGGCCGCGGAGCGCCTCGGCCTGCCGCCCAGCATACAGCTGCCAGACGGCGAGTATGGTCAGGACGCACACCTACAAATACGAGTCCCTTATCAGGTCCGTAAGTATTACGTAGCTTTTTACATTCGCATTGATTTGCTAGTATTACAGTGTTGGTCTCCATCCCCTGTGTAGAAAAGTGGTCTTTTCTACTTCTACTTTCCTGTCTGGAGCTCTGCAGTAGTAGCGTGCTGTGTGGCAGCTTGCCCGAATAAGTCTTCACTTTACCTTCCTGCTGTCATAATAATAACGTCACGGTATGGTCCGGATGAAAGGATACACTTGAACAATAACCCCCTTGCTACAGTATTGCGACACTTCTATAATAGCTGTGATCTTTTCAGGCCACGGTTGTTGTCAGAGCTGTGTGATCGTTCAGTCTTATGCAATAATAAAAATGGGTAGTGGTGCAGAAGCTATGCACTTTCAGAGTCTTCTTAACATGAGTAATAATACCCCAGTTAATGCAATAGGATGACAATGATGAGTGGGATAATTATTACGTAGTCCCAAACTAAGTGAACACTGGAGCAATTTCTTTTGTAGAAACGGTGCTACTTTTTAGGTGTCCACAGCCGCTTGGCGAAAATCGTAACCCTATAGATTCGACTTGTCTGTCTGTCCTTCCTTATGTCGCAGTAACTTAGTTACCACTGTTTGGTTGGACTGTTCAGTTTAAGCTTGATCGATAGATATGTTCTGTAAACCTCTGGATCTTGTAACTGCTGGATTAGCTACACTAACTTCTAAGCGACTTATCTTAATACATTTTCCGTTCCAACGTCAGTTAATGAATAGTTTTAAATAATGGGTCAAATTATGTACTTGAGTACTTGCAGTCATTGATAGTACAATATTTTGGTTAGAAACAACTTCCACTCGCAGCTTCTCTCGCGTGCCAAATAATACAAAATCTTTGTAAATGTCTGTGCCCTTCGAATGTATAAACTACAAATATGTTGAAGTTTGATCTAAATCCGTCCAGTGCTATTTGCGTGAAAGAGTAACAATCATCGATCCATTGTGAAAAAGAATTTCTTTCACATATATAATATTACTAGCTGAGCCAACAGACATTGTCCTGTACTAACTATGAATATTGCAATTTTTTATATGATTCTCCTAATCATAACTAACATGACAAAAAGGAATAACTAAAATTGGTCCATTCCTACACATGTGATGCGACTTATAACCAAAGGAAAAAGGAATTATTTTTTATATATAAGAAGGTTAATCTTCCAAAATAAAATAAACTAAACTAAAAAAATAAACAAAAAAATAGGAATTCATTTTTATAAATGAAAGATAGTATGATTAGTAAGATAACGAAAAACTATATACATATTCCTGCAAATCATAATTTTCTTTCTTTCGAAATAGTGGCTCTATCAATTGATTAAAATAATTACTGCTATTTATTGTGTCCTATTTAACATTCAGATAATATGGTCTGCTGACCTCTCGGAGACCATATCTCGTAGACATAACAATACTTACGTACCTACTATCACAACAATAACATATCGGTCTATACTAATTTATGTTGTTGAAGAATTTATTCCTTGGATGTTTGTTTTCTAATATCTGGAACTGTTAGTAGAAATTAAAATAAAGTATTTTATAATTGATTACTTAAATCTACTAGTCTTTTTAACATCGCTAATCCCGTAAAACTATAAATAATCCATGTTATAATCCTATCCTACCAAGTACCAATATTATAAATTCGAAAAATTGTGAGGTTGGATTGATCGACGGATCTTTGTTACTCTTACACTTTTGATCTACTAAAAGGAATTAAATAAAATCCAACGTTAATAAATTTTATTTTCTCAGAACATCAGAGGCTACGACTTTAAGATTTTGTATACTTAAAATACGACAGTGACACCGCAGTTGGAAGCTAGTAGTACTTTTATTTATACCAAGCAGATATTTTGAGCATTCTTCAAAAAGATTAGTTATTTGTCATCTTCTATTATTTCTACGTCCTTTTGCCACTTTTTCGGAACTTATTCATGATATTGTAGGATCAAGGCAATCATTCAAATAATGGTGCTAATTTATATATAATATATATATAATAATTATATATATAATAATAATTTATATATAATATAAATTAATTTAGGGGAATATTCATTATAGATAAATAACATACTTGTCTTTGTCATTATGTAAACAAAGATGAATGATTTTAAATCAAAGCATTCAAGATTTCACTTTAGGAGTTTAAAAAAATGTATGATTTTTTTTTTATCAGCGTAGTAGCAGTTATAATTGGTGCTGGTAGATTATAACAGAATAGAATAAAAAAAGGGATACATACATTTTTAATCTCTGTTTGTTACTCTTTCACGGCTAAACCGCTGGACCAATTTTAATAAAATTTCAGACGCATATTTTCAAAGATCCGAATGAACATAGGATGAATTTTTAAAAAATAAACCCGTTTAGGGCTGTAATGGGGGATAAAAATTTGAATGAAAATCTTTTCGACACAGACCAAGTCGCAGGTCAAGAGCTATAAATAAAAAAAACAGAAATTAATAGCAAAACATGTTAAACGTGTTTAAATTAAATATATATATCCTTCTTCTTTGTCTGCCAGTCAGACACATTTAAATTGCAAAATGAGAATTTTAATGAAGCTCTAAACAAGTTCATTACACCTATACTGTAAATGATTCCATGCATAATACTTACATATACTTGAGACAGTAATGTTAGATTGTGGTGGTTTGTTTGTCATCTGACACGCAGAGCCCTATTAATCAAATGTGGGCCTCGTAACAAAACCGATCGTGGCCTAAATATTTTTTAGCAACTCCCTTAAAAAGAGTAGCCTGTAAACTTACCTATTACTATCAACATTGGAGTCTATAGCTGATATGTATTATTTTCCAAATGGTATGTCTACCAAAGGCCAATTTACCATATATAATTTAAGAGATATCTTATAGATAGGCAAGTTTGTGGGGAACGGTCGTAGTGAAATGGCAATATTGTATTTCAGCAAGCGGAGCTGACGAGGAGCAGTTTCCAGCCTCCACCGAACAAGTGTGTGAGCGACGTGCCCGAGTGGGCGGGCGCGGAGGCTTGTCGGGCGCGGCGCGGCGGGGGCGGCGGCG
>NJDD01000172.1:318222-332656 GCA_002245505.1 Calephelis nemesis
CGCGCCGCGCCCGACCCGCCGCCCGACGCGTGACCGCTCCGCGCCGTCTCCCCCTCGCTAACATTCCATTGCGGGCGCCACCCCCCCACCATAGACTCGCTAATTTATTTACTGGGGACTCGCGGCCCACCGCCGCCGCCCGCCGAACTAGTCTTCATACTTTAATCGGTAGAGGTAATTGTTTCTATTGTACGCGACGAGCTCTCACTGCCCGCTGTGTGTTCTAGGTGTGTATGACGTTCGTGTGACGTGTTCCTCGCGCTGTTTTTGAGTTTCGCAAAAACTAAGACTGAATAAAGAGATAACGCTGTAAAGTCTACGGTTGATTTATGTTATCTTAGGTAAAATTAATTCAAATAGAAACAATTAAAGTATATATAATATTTAATGAATCTTTCGATTGTAACCTTCGATGATATTGTATATTGTGAAAGAGATCAGTCAAATAGTGAGCTAATATTGTCTTGCAGTGTACAGTACATGTTTAAGTGACCTATCTTAAAGTTTAATTTCTATCCAGCAGCTACGATTGTAAATTTAAACAACTTTTATATTTATTTTTAAACTGTAAAGTAATGCATATCAATACAGTATGCAAGGATAATTAATTTACAAATAAGAGTTTCTATTTTATTGTAAATATTATTGTCTCTAATTTAATATTAGATATATATATATAATGACCAAATGCCAAAACACAAAGGTCATTTTGATTGGGTGTTTGCTACATTCCATATTTATGTTGAATATTTCAAGACTTTCTATAATTTCACTTGTCTGATAAACCTATAGAATCTACTTACAATGTTTCTTGTATTTTATAGAATATTACAGAAAATTATTTGTGCAAAAATTAAATTTTAGCTACAGAAAAAAACATACGTTTAATTTGTTTAATGAAACACTATTTTTACATAATTAATTCTACAATAACTCGCAATTTGTTGACGTCTTTGTTATTATTGCTAAAATATTGGACTATTGTTAATAAAATTGGTCTTACGACTTTACGTTATATTTCTCAATCAGTCATTAAGTCGACATTTTCAATACAAAATTGTGTCTTAACAACCGATTAAAAGATTTTAATTATCTTTTAATCAGTTGTTACGACATTCTTCTTTCTCTGAGTGCTGTTCTCTAAAGTTTGAAAAGCTTGGTTTTGCTAATTTATTATTTAATATTTTTTTCAAATTTGGAATGATTCGTCAACTTTGCGTCACGATACGGATACCCATTAAAAATATTGAGAAACGAGAAAATTTGATAAATCAAGTTATTTATTTTTGTCTTAGTGCGTACTTATTAAAGTTCGTATAATATAATTCAAATTAACAGAATATATCAACCAGTAATAATCTTAGAATTCAATAGAATAATCGAATACAGAAATTAGTATTTCTGTGTCAATTACATGTTAATTTATTTATAATACGATTCCACTGAACAATACACAATTACCGCTGTCAAAAGTAAATTAAATTTACTATAATACCCGTAGTATTAAATGTTAAAAGTTGAATCCTCAAATTTAAAGAAAAAAACGTCCATTCTTAGCTTTTTCAGTGATATTTCAAAAAAATAATGGTCAAATTTTAAGACTCTCAAAGAGAAGGAAAATTAACAAATAATGTTTTACTTACCTATACCTATTTGCTATTGGCTTATTTTCAAATTTAAAAATATATATAAAATTCAAACACTACATTTAATTAATACTAGCAAGCCGTCACATCTTCGCACGGGTGGACATACTTCTATAATATTATGTATATTATATAAAGCTTCCTCTTCAGGGAAGAGGAGAGCGATGCTCTGTCTATGAAAAAAGCCGCACAGGAATCTATTGCATAGTTTTAAAGATCTAAACATACATAGGGACCGAGCAGAAAGCGACTTTGTTTTATACTATGTAGTGATAAAAATCGATGTCAAAATAAAATTACCTATAATTAGAAATATTGTTTCTAATTATGATTTTTATGCTGATAACTATAAACAAAACAAAACAAAGATTGATTAATCTTACGCATTGAAATTCACATATGTTTTATAAAATCTCGTAGGTGCTAATGTTAAGTTGATTTTATTAAATAGGTATTACTAGTTTTTTAATAACTGATATAAAATTAGTGAATTCCAATGTGTAATTTCGATTGACGTTTCTAGCCGTGGATTCAACTTATTATCTGATATGTTTTTATAATAGCTACCCATTAGAACCTATTGCTACATGATGGAATAGTTTTTTTATACAACATCGCATATATCTAATACCCGGTTCCTACAATCAACGAAACGTAATCCAAAAGTTTAACGATTTGTAGTTCGCGCCCAAAACTAACGAAGCGTTACTCAAAATTTAAAAAAAAAACAAAGTTAACTACCAAAAACGAGCAACCGTAGTTGGATATTTTAGTATTGGTACAAACAACTACCATCCATTGTCAAAACGACTCATTTCTTGAATATAGGAACCGGGTATAAACTTTTTGATTAGTGGCAACTGGCCTTTGATATTACGCTTCTGATTATTCGAATTTTAAATGCCATCTAATCTTTTATGTCCCTGCTCATACGGCCGTACTCAAAGACGTCAATTATCTTTTAATCAGTTTAAGTTGACATTTTTAATACGAAATAATGACATGATAGATTAACGTTAATTGACATCTCTGAGTGACCGTTAGGCTTCTAAAAATAGTCCCATAAATTATTGTACTAAAAGGGACGACTCAGTCTACAATTAGACTATCTTTAATGATACCCTCTACAATTAATGATGTGATAAAGTTTTTAAATAGTCGTTTCATTATATATTTTATTTATATTTCCGCTTTTCAATTGCGTTTCATTCGGTAGTCTGATGTGATTATATATTATACTATTTTACAGCCAGCATCACATATTTGTAAAAAAAGAAATCATTACACATTTTATTTAAAAACATTTAAACGATCTAAATAACTAAACATTGTGTAAAATTAAGATTTCAACATCCGGATGTAAATTTAAATCTAGCTGAAACACCTTTAAAATAATTTTCATTTGCAACTATAAAAAACCAACACAATGATTAATTTTTCATTATGTTTTCTGAATAATAAATACTTGACTATTACCATGTAAATGATGCTGATTGTACCGAGTAAAATAACAAGTATTAATAATATGAAATGACAAAATCTTATGAGTATTTTGCGTAAATTGGCCCTAGTTCTCTAAATGACATTATCTATTGCATTGGGAATTTCGAAATATTTTGTCCACTTACACTTAAAGGCCACTTGCGCGTTGAGGGGTTAATTAAATATTTTACTCTGTGTGAGCAACTAACTAGGGTTAATTAAATCACTACATTTGACAACTTAACCCAGGACAGCGAAAGCGGCCCTAGGAGTCTTTTTGGGCGATTGCACGGGTTAAATTTAACTATAAATTAAACTGTAAAACAAAGTGATTCGATTCAATCCTACTTAAAAGATACCTCAGAGTTAAACACTTAACCCCGGAACGTGCAAGTGGCTGTTGCTTATCTTGTAATCAACCAAACAATGTACGTCAAAATCGATACTACTTTAAGCAAATATTGAGTCAATTCTAAAAGTATTTGAATTTGTAACGCTACACACATTGTGATAGGAAAATTCGGAAAATTTAGCGAAACATTTTATAGCTATAGGCAACGTTAAAATAGTAAATAAAGAAATGTCCATTTGAACTGAAAGTTGTAGGATCAGGATATTTGATGGTTGCCTGCAGAGTATAATTCAGAGTGGTTTACTTAAACTAGACATAGTAGATATTTAAAGACAAGCCTTAACTCTAAACATGCTTCGTATTTGTACGATTTATTACACTGAGTTTTTTTTTTTAAATATGAAGGCTTGGTTATTGTTAACCGATTTTAAAGGGATATTGACATTATTTCGATATTGCAGGCTTTCCAGACAATGGTGGTGATTCTGCTGTTTTTAAACTAAACTTATTTTAGAAGCATTTTTCAAATGAAGCAAAAATAAAAGATATGGAACATGTCAAACAATTCGGACATGTCATATTGTGATATTTTTAATCAACATTTTGCAAAATGATAGATTAATCGTCTACAGAAATTTTGTGTACAGACTAATCTGACAGCACTAGAAGTGTTTTGTCTCTTTCTATTAATTTCGTTAAAAGAAGATAGTGATAACTGTTAACTTAAAATTAGTTTAGTGAGTGGAAACAAAATCACCACCAATGTCCCTAAAAGAGCGTATTTACAAGTTATAACGCCTTTTTATTGAGCTTGTAAAAAAACATTTATTTAGGACACAGAAATACAATATTGAAATAATTTTGCAATAACGTGTCACTATAAACACAAATGTACGCATTTGTGTCATAATCTTAGCCACACCTAAAAAGCCGGGACGAATCTATTTTAAGTGAGTATGAACGTAAACAAACGTTAAGTGGTCGAAAAGACCGACTAATAGGTTCAGTAGGACCTGGAATAGATCTGATCGCCATTATATTGTTTCCAGATCATTTATTTAACTTTTGAAAACAGGCAAAAAATACGCCCATATTTTATGGCTTTCTGCAGCTTCTGTGCGTAGTTTGATTTGGCCAATGGCTACGCGTTGGGTAAAAAAGGAATGTCTCAATACGAGTAAAAGAGACAAATATAGTACCATTATGAATTTGACAACTGTCAAAAGTTAAAGAAATGTTTTGGGCTACGTGTAGCAAATCTTAAATTAAGCTTTGCATATGTCCAAAGTAATGTTTAGACAATTTATGATTGGCTGGTTGTATTGGCAGCTATTAAATTACATGCAATTTTTTTTTAACTTAAATGTCGTATAACAGTTTCATTCACATTATTAGCTAATATACATTTTATCAGTTCTTTTGTCACAAATCTGACATCTCCACGTGATGGTGACAAATTTATGTCATAAGAACTGAAGAAGTCCATCCATCTATAAAAAATAACAAAACGAAAAACAGTTATACAAATATGCTGTAAGTATTGAATATTACGATTTGTCCTTATTACTCAAGTGAATAAATGTAACAATATGTCTAAATCTGATATTATAAATTATATTTAGAATGTAGTTAGTGGCTTTGTGTTAGCTTATCAGTACGATTTTATGAAATGCGTAGAATTGAGTATTTACGGCATGTTTGTATTGAAAACTGATATACAAAATATCGCACTGACGTTATATATCAGCAATGTCATATTGTGAACACTTACACGTTCTACGTAATTTAGAAACACCGTTGTAACAGCGTTTACAGACAGGAAACGTGAACATGGCTTGGTGTTACGCGTTCTCAGTAACGCATAAAGTTGGTTACACACCTATACGGGAGACATATTTGTCGCCAGTACACGGACCAAGTCCATTTATAGCAATCTGTGTACAAACCTCATGTATGTCTTTTACAAATACAACAAACACCTTTATATAGTTGTAAACCATCAGACTTTGTAGACATACCAACCCGTGTATACATTTCATGTCCAAAAATGTAAATGACAATTTCGTCAGATACGTGTATTGAGCCGAAAGTTAACTATTTATATAATATATTAACACAAATCATATTCCCATAAGGCATAGTTTTAAGTTCATGATTTACATCAGGATAGAGCTATTCTAATAGTGTGTATCCAATATTGTACCTTACTATAATAATAGTTTTAAATTTTTAGCATGTGGTAGTAAAATGTCCTTGTACAAAATGCTGGTGAAATATAAAAGTTGTTTAAATATTTTCGCAGAATAGATATTTAATCTAGATATCAAACAATATTCCATTTGTCATATTATTAAGAAGCAGAAACAAATTTAATAATAAAAAAACTGCATTAAATTATGACCTACCAATAATGAAAATGTGATTTTATTTTTCTTGCAAACTTCGCTAGTGTCGTAGCTAAGGTTTATACCACCTAAAACGGGAACTGAGATTTGCGCCCTCTATACTTATTTACTGAAATATACTTTTGGCGCCCCTGGAAGCCGCCTCCCAAGCGGGCCCTAGCTACGACACTGACCAACAATCCTAAGCAAAGAATGAATCAAATGAATCTTATTTTTTTTCTTTAGCCTTTATCCTTGGCATTTGCTATTAGTCAAGTTGTAATTTGCATGAAGTTACCCGGTTTAACAAAATCGGGATTAAATTATTCAAAATTAGTCATTAGTCGTCAAAGAAATTCATATCGGAGTCTTAAGTAAAGCGGTAGCCATCTTACTCAAGCGATTTGGCGGACAAGAGGAGTTTCTTCGTGATTATTCCATTTGTGCACGTTAACTTAATAAATTTGTAGAAAATGTCACCAAAATTGACTAATTTCTCCCAATTAAAGAAAATGTAAATACGAAATTAAATAATTACGAAAAAACTACGACCGTTTTTTCATTAGATTTTGCCAAAACTCAATTGATCTTATTCCCGACGAGTCCATCAGCGTACAGCAATTAGGAACTGAATGACAGAACTGGACTTCTTTCTTTAGGTTTGTCCATCAAATTTACCGAAATCGGGATTCAATTATAATTAGTCATAAGTCATGTCAGAGTCTTGGGTAAAGCGGTGGCCTCATTACTCATAAATATAGTGAGCTTTGGCGGCAACGAGGAAATACACCATACGCTAGTTTCTTCATGATGATTTTAATTTGTGCACTTTCACTAAACAAAATGTCACCAAAATTGAGTAATTTCACTGAATTATATATACCACGAAATTCAATAATTAAAAAAAAACGTCGACCACCTTTTCTCTCGATTCGTAACTAGACCTCAAAAAAGGTAATTATCACAGTCTGCTAAAAAAGGTCAAGCGTGAATCGAAGAAATAATTTACTAATGTTCGATACACTGCATACAAAAGAGTTACCTATTTACTATGAATACGAGCTAAGAGGCTATGGCTAAACTTCGAAGTCCGGTTAAAACTTGGTTTAACCACTGGCAGTTTTTAGTTTAAGATATGTTTAAAACCGGTTAGGCCTAGTTGTAACTAACTAAAGATATGTATATGACTGCCGGATGCCCACGCGCACGTGGGCAATCGGGTGTACACCTATACGCCATGGCCGGATATATAGCGGATGAGTGAGCCAGTGGATTTTAAATAAAAAGTTATCTACTATTTCTGAGAAAACACAGTCCGATCAAGGAATTTTGTCGAAAAACTAAAATGTTAAAGCTCCGAAGTTAAATTATATATCTAAATAAAAAAGATATGTATAAAATATTACATATAAAAAACGACGGGTTACACTCCGGAAATGCCGGCAGAAGTGAAAACTTGAATATTAACGTTGTGCATATTTGATATTTTGGAATGGTTAGGAAATAATTATGCACGAATTGCTTTATCACTATGAAAGTACTTAAAACTACTAAAGTCATTAATGTGGTACATAGAATACAATATTCATTTATTGCGCTCTCGTACTCAAACATGACAAGTGACAACAGGCGCAGGCGTAGGTATATTTTCGCGGTGTCGCCGTAGAGAGAGATACTTCCTCTCCTACGCCGCGCCAGCTGTTTACCCTCCATCCGTCTTTTCGACCGTTCCAAAAAATAGTGCGTAACGCCGCTAAAGAAGTTTTTAACTTCAATAAATTGCTAAACAAATAATTATCCAGTTAATATTTTTTGCATAAAATACTACATTCTACACAACATTACTACATTCTCATTTGATTTGATTTATGGTTACTGTTTGCATTGACACACATTTTTATAAAATTAGGTACGTATTAAGTTATCACTTAGCATATGGGGGTGGTTAGTTAAAAAGAGCCGGGGCGATTGACCCCATTACCATTGAGGCTGGGGCGTAAATTCATTGCTTTCGGTTCTTTTTTTAGGAGGCTTCCATGTTTTTGTGTGTGAACCTGTCCAGGTGTGTAGTAGATTGCCGCTAAGCAATAGTTCCAGTCAGGAGATCCACTGGCTTACATAAAAAATCATGTAGACAGGGTCCTGAAGAAGCGATCTCAGCGTCAGACCCGCTGGCGTACCAATGTATAGTTCTTAGGGACTTAGGTCCACCATTATCTGGAAGACTGCAGAGACTAGGCATGCTTTGGCACGAATTGCCCCTAATACATCTTGATAGTTTTCCTTCTGAGAGCACTTGCGGGGCCACTCGACTGGTCGACATATTCCTTTATGGCAAAGCAGATATCTTCTGCTTGTTGGCCGGTAGTATTGTCTTCTATGTGAGATTTTAGTGTTTCCGCTGGCTATTTGGTATTTACTTAACATCCTCCGTGACATTGTAATTTGTGATTTATAATTCGTTATTTCTCAAAACTTTAAGTTACAACACAATGAAGAATGGGATAAAATGAAAAAAGTTCAAAAGACGTAAAAAATATAAGGCATTGAATATACAATTTTGAAAAAAAAGTTGGTTCATCTTCAGCTACCAATGTGACATGTATACAATGTAATACATAACAGTTGCACCCAAATTGTGGATGTATATGTAGAGTTAAAGTACTTACCTAACGCTTATGTCTTTCAAGCGCAATCAGGGCGGACATCATTCAATTCATAATTATTACCATTCAGTAAAGGATACCTTTTAATTTCTTGAATTATATACCTTCTTTAAATTCTTAGGTTCCATAAAACCGAATAGACCATGGTGGGTCAAGTTAACATTGATTTCGCATCTATTACTTTTAAATAGACGTTCCTACTTGTTTTGGACTGAATTTCATTGTCGATTTGATTGCGAAAAGCGTCAATCGTGTCAATTTTAATGTCCAATATAATTTAGTTATTATAAACATTTGTAAATATTTTATTATTAGGAAGGAAATAAGAATTTTGTTAATGTTAATGTTAATTTTATTAAGTAGCTTATCACCGGAATCCAGTTATGATTCGTTGAAATTGAACTCGTTTACCTACACTGTAGGTACTTACTTAGTTTTGGCCTCTTTCAATTTGGTCGGTATAATCAGCTCTTAGAGGCCCTTCTGATTGCTACAGTAACTGCGAATTTGTAATCTGGTTTTGCTCAGTATAATATTAGGTATTATTATTTGCTCGGTTCATAAAATACACTGCGTTGCATTAACTAGTAATTTATTCTTACAAACCATCTCAGTGCTTGTTTCCTTTATGGACAGTTACTTTACTCTTTGGTGCTTGTTACCGAGCAGCTGCAAAATGATTTTGCACGTTATGAAATTGTTGGCTCAATTCTGACAATACTATTCTTTTATTATATGCAGTACCGGGACTCTCTGGCACAAATGTTTTTACTTAAAAGAGAAGCCCCAACTTTGTATATGTTAAAAAAAGTTATGTAGTGAAAATGCAGGTTCTTTTTTTAAATTGAGGCTACTGCATGGCGTTCAAGCGAAGCAAAATGAGTGATGCAAAAGCCCCAATATTACCCTACTGGAAATGGCTACCATATAATTTTGAGACTAAATATAGAGAGGTTGAGACATCCGTCCCTGATGGATGCCAATTAATTAACAAATGAGGAATGCTCGATTGTGTGAAAGAAAGAAAATTATTTATTTGCGGAAATACGTGTGTAAATGAGATGTTATAAAAATATTTAAGTAAGTATATCAACATATTCTACCATATTTTGGTGTGCAAATATTTTAACATTTATAAAAATTTTATTTAATAAGGTACATATGCTTTAACTTCTAAGCCAATTATATATATATTTATAACTAGATTAATTATTTATTACCAAAACTTTTAATAATTATAATTGAGTTTAACCCTGTCTACCGTAAACTACCACCGTTTCCAAACCTAGCCAACGGGAGAAAAAACGGCGTGGACGATAGAGCAACCACAATTCAAAGAGGCGATCATCGCACATTCTGTCAGGGGATATTATGGCCCATTGTGAAGAGTAACACCATTTACGGCCAATATTAATAACCTATCTAAGATAAAAGATCGTGATATTCTAAATCAGTTGCCAGGTAACCGCTGTTATTTCTTAATAATTAGCAAAAGTATCTTAGCAACAAAACTTTAGTAGGCCTTTCTTTATCTGTGGATAGATTATTAATATTGGCCGTTAGATAGACTCCGAGTCATAAAATCTCATGACCAAATTTTTTGACTTCAAGTAGATACTTACTGTTTAATAGCTTGGCCGTCAGTCTGTCTATTTAAGCTTCTTATATTCTATGTACAAGGTTCTTGAACTTAACAAGAAAATGTTTGGCATAATAGTTAAAATAGTAATGCTAAATATTTTCTGTTTAATTTTACTATGAGATTTTAGAAAAACACGTTTATGCAAGTATGACTTTTATACTACTATAGACTTGTCCTCCGCTAGGAGTATTAATTAATTTCTTTTCTCATTGAATTTTGAACCACAGAGTAGGTACAGTTTGAACTTTTGTACTTATGACCATAAAGTACCTATTAATGAGATTAAAACGTAGTAATTACATTCTCTTTGGTACCTATATTAATGGGCGTGTTCGGCCGAATTAATTAAGTACTTACTAAACTTAGTAAGCCAGTAAGCATAAAAAAATTAAAGTCTTACAAGCTGACTGTAGCACTTTTCGGCGAGGACAGACTTACTGGCTTGACATAACACAAAACACCGGTTAATGTCATATCCCGTACATAAACAATAAGCAAAATGGCGTCGTATATTAAGCCATACTTACTGCGTTAGCACTTATTTTGTGTCCCGGCCGAAAATTTTGTAAGCATAGTAAGTGACTTACAAAATTTTGTAAGTACTTACTTCGGCCGAACACGCCCATTATTGCTTCAAAACTTATTACCACAGATTAGATATTAGTAGTACATAGGTACCTACTTATTACTTAAAGAATTGTGTGTTTTGGCACCATCGTGAATGAAGATGGTCGTAATTTTTTAACGGACATACCTACGGGACATACATACATACATTTATACGGAAGACATGAATTGAAAATATATAACAAGAAAAGATTTATTAAGGGTTAATACGGAAGACGTGGCTGTATGGACTCAGATCTTTTGCCTTTCCCCGACTGGGATAAAATTAAAAAACGACAACAACTTCTAGAATTGTTTGTAAACAATAAACATATAAACTTTTATATATTAAAGCGAGGTGAACTTTACAATAAAAATTACACTACAAATATTGAGTAAAAAATTAGCATAGAGCGCTGAGCGTGTGCTTGTGTTCTAATTAAAATAAATTAGCGACGTTACAGAAGTATCAATTTTATAATATTGGAAAATTTTAAGGTTATGTGTTTATGAACTATTTTATTGGAAAATGCAAATATATTTAGATTGGTAAGTTGCTTTTATATTTTATATCCGAGAACGATGCTTTATCTTTTCATAAAATATAAGCACCAAGTACAATGTTTTATATTAATAAGAGGACAAGAAAAGAATAGGTACATAAAAGTTTTCAAAAAAGAGTACATACTTAAATACATAAACTTTTTTTTATGTTTTATATTTTAATGGGAATTTGGACCTAAGAAATGTTATTGATTATATTCAGATAGGAATCACACTGATGACAGATTTTAACAAATTTCTGAAATATTATTAACTTATTTGGTGCGAAAAGCCAATATTTCATCTTGAGATGTTTCCGTCATACTCATTTAATAGAAATTTAAATAGAGGTTAATGCACAGAAAAACTATAGTCACAAAGTACATTGAATAGTAGGTCTTAGAGACATCAGCTACTGTGGTTGATCACTGCCATCTACTGCGCAATGCCGGAACTACTGCTTGCTACGTATATGTGCATAAATATAAAATGTATATATGTACTCGAATAGCTCCTACCTCTATTTGCTTTTTCTTCAATTATTGCTATTTTCTTCCCTATTTTAAGTAAATGAAACACATAATAGTCTTACATATTTATTGATTAAAATGTACATTTAACATATTCCTTTCGAAACAAGTAATATGTAGTTAAGTAAATTGTAACCAAATTCCTGTTAATAATCGAGATGTAATTAATGATTTGGTATGTATTTAACACATTGTCACGTAAGTCCATAAAACGTAGCCAGGTCGTAAGTAGAAATCACAAAACTTTCGTTGAAAATAGCTCAAAATCAAATCGCAAACTTCGGAATCAGAAAAATCACCAAGACTGACAATTGACAAAGTAAAATCAGTGTTGCAAGAGTAAAATCTTAAAACTCGTTAAATGTTCTATCAGAATTTTAATTAACCAAAATAAAACACCATTTCATTAAAGTATTAAAGTAGTGCGATAGAAAATATTTCAAGTCGTAAAAGATGGTTAAAAACCATATTTTTAAGAAAAGAACACGAAAAACGTGTACATAGTTTCAGTGATCACAGTTTCTTCGCTTACGTATTATCACTTTTAGCTAACGATTTTGTAGACATTTTATATGTATATGTAAGATTTAATAATTATATTTTTCACCTACAACAATTTTGGTATTTTTGTGCGATGTTTGACAAGATTACATTTTTATAATAACATTTGATATATCATACAGTAAAATTTGAAAAATTAAGAACTACTCCCTGGAATCTGATCGTCACACACTCATCGTTCGTAGTTCGTCGCGTTGGTGTAGAACAGTTCTTTGAATAGTAGTGGTATACATAAGGCTCAGATCCCGCTAGTATTATGTTAATCTATGCGTTAAGGATCCCATTTTAATGCTATACCAGTATGAAGTGGTGGAACTTAAATTTCCCTTAAATTTTTCACGCTCAAAATAAAGATGAGTAATTATTTTTCGCAGTTGGATAGAAAACGGAAAATTATTGCGACAACGTTCAATGAATCTTTTGTACAAATATAATATTTTAAGTATGTAATTTTATTTAATATTTCGCTTGAGTTTTCGTGGGATAGAAAAAAAATTGGACGTTTTTTTTTTCACATTTATTGAATCGCCGCTATGAATTAAGAAAAAAGATTATTTTGCTGGTACTTGGTGTACTTTTGTGCACAAGTGGAGGATTCGTGTAGTTTTTTAGAAGCCGCCAAACCGTATTTTGTAAAATCAGGAAGCAACTTGATGCAAACGAATTAAACTTGACTAATGGCAGATGCTTACACTCACTCATAGTAGTGATAATAAAATAAAGTTTTGAATCGTGAATGAATATGGTCGAATTTTTTCATGATTATTGAATTTCGTCTTTATATTGAGTAAAATTAGTTAATTCAGGTGACAATTCGTTTAGTATTGTTCAGTGAACATGCACAAATGAAAGAATCATGAAGAAATTAGTATATCGTAAAGTGACCACCGCTTTACTCAAGAGCCTGACGTGACTTTCTACTCGTAAATAGTGACTAATGACTGTATAAGAATAATTAGTAAGAAAGACATGTGACAAATGACCAAATAGTTAATTCGGAAGACGTGGCAACATGGCCTAAAGGTCTTAGCCAGCCCCAGAAAGGGTCAAATAAACTTAAAAAATAACAAAAAAACATTTTTACTTTAATGCCATCTGTTGTTGTAAGCCAAAACTAAAAAGCAACGCTGCTTTTCCATACAAAACCGAAAAATACCGAGCGATAATCCCGTGACTATAGTACTCCGAAAAGAAATTTGAATCCATACAAATTCTGTGGGATCAAAATTATTTACAGCGCCATCTATTGGTAACCACAAACATAAGTAGATTTTGTGGGATATCTAACCCTGGCTTTCTTTGTTTTTATGGGAATGTTTGGAATGTTAAAATATACATGCTGTAATGTATCAATAAATAAACATAAAAACAGTGAACTGCATACCATCAAAATTTAAGTTTTATCATTTAATTAAAAACAACAACATAATGGAAAACATTTTATTTTTATTACAATTTTAAACACATACATATTAAATTAAATGTTTTACGTACTGGGAAATGACACAAATAATTTATTTAATGTTTTCTTTCCACATTCTTACAAAGTCGCAAAAACAATTTCACTATCTCAGTTCTCACTTAAAAGTATCGTTAAAACTTTTTATACTGTAAGGGAGTTTAAGGGACTTTAAAATATAGAAAAGCATTTTAATTAGCTAAAATCACAAGAAAATATATATATTACGGAGATACACAAATTCACCATTTTACAAAAATTCCATAAATGTGCCATAAATACTCAACTTCGAACCATAGTCCATAGATTCCTAATTGTTGCCATTTTAATTTTTGTCATAAATAATATATTTTCAGAAAGAAATTCAGAAATTACTTTCAATTAATTCGGAGTTTCAGAAATTACTGCCAATAAAGAGAGTATTAATTTAGTCTGTTTCCATATTTTTGTTTTTCTTTAGATTTTAAATCATTTTAAAAATTAGTTTAATTAAGCTAATTAAATGACAATTTATTTAACATCTTAACAGAAAATCAATATTAAAAAACAATAAAACGAGGATA
>NJDD01000172.1:341176-352935 GCA_002245505.1 Calephelis nemesis
CGTAGGACTAGGGCAGCCAACGTACCAAATCCGCCCCTGATATTACGTGAGGGATATGTAGGTATATATAATGGGAGGATAATGTAGTCAGTAAATTTACTTTTGCTAAAAGCCTAAAGGTCTAGGCGGTGTGAATGTTTTACGATCAGGAAATCCGCCTACTAGTTTGCCTTTCAATATCATAAAAAAACAGAAATAGGTTTTTTACGATGACAATAGTAATAATTATTTCGTACTTAAATATGAATTATTATTTTCAGCATTTTATAGAAATAAGTATGGGAAAAATATATCACATAGACTTTACAAGTTGTCTTGTGATCAGTCAATGTAATTCCAAAATTTGCATACTGTTTGGAATTGGATTAAATTTGAATTAAAAGTAATGGAATACTATCTATTTCAGACCTCAACATATACATGAATACAAATTGACAGCCTACAGTTTATATGCTGCAGTGTCTGTAGGTTTGCAGACTAATGACATTATAGAATACCTGCAGAGGCTCAGTAAATGTGCAGTGCCTACAGGAATTATTGAGTTTATTCAACTTTGTACACTGTCCTATGGAAAAGTAAAATTAGTTTTGAAACAAAACAGGTAATATTTTTTATTTTTCTATGCAAATAAATAAATTTGTGTTTGTAATGTCAATAAAATAAAATGCAACTACATATTCTGAAAACATTCACATTAGTCATTGTATTTTTTGACAGTTAAATTGTTTTTACTCAAGTTGGTCAGGACTAAGTACCAACACTGAGTAAAAAGCACTTTAAGCTAACTACTTTATTTTAGGCTAACTACTTTATGGTCTTCAAATTGGTACTTGAAATTTTTCATCGATATTCTGAACATTACACTGAAATTATCAAAAATCGTTTAAAAGTCAGACAAAAGATTTTTCATATTCCATATTTACTTGCTCAAGTTCAATGACCCGCGCACAATAGATGGATTTCAGCTAAGTTTTTTTGGTACTTTCAGGTACATATTCTGAGTTTCTAGTTAAAATGTCATTAACTTATTTGAGGAAACATTGTAGACCAAGTGTTTTACTAACAAATGGAGAGCATTTGTTTGGTCCCCACTAACAGCGAAACTATAAGACAGTACAAATTTGGAACAGTATGGAAACTACCTACCAACATTTGAAACGGCACACTCACAGAAACATGCGCATCGACGAGTACTCTTAAGCGGTTTTCGCGGTGCTGAAGTAGTGAGTGACGCGTCAAGAAGAGTAGTCACATTTTTATTTTTTTCCGTGATTTCAAAATACCAGGAGCATAATTTTCTTTTGCTTGTATAAACTGACCCCATTAGATTAACGACCTACATTATTTGTAAACTACGTAGTTATTTCAATTCAATTGATTAATCACTACAGAACAGTAAATGCTAAAATAAAAAAATGTCATGACAACCCTATTGCTTCAATGGAATGTTCATCATTCATTCAATATTTTATCAACTAGGCTTAGTTTCTATACTGTTCATTATTTGCACTATGCAATAAGTAAATGTTGAGATTTGTGACTTGACCAGATTGGTATAAACTGGCCTTCCCCATTCGTTTCGCTTATACTTCAGCACTTGCAACTGTCATGTTTGGGTTTGGAGGAAAATAGCTCGTTAAATTTTTCATACAGGAGAGGCTCAACGTCTGGGCAAAAGTTTTGGTAATGCACCACTACCGTCTCTGGTGTTTACAGGTGACTAGTATTTTAACATTGGCAAAATTGTAGGTGATTCGAAATTCGTTGACCCGTCTATTAATGAACCGTCTTATGGAATTGGAGTCCATTATAAAAAAAATGCCAACTGAAAAATCATTACCTTCCAGATATCTTGTGGAAAGTAAACATGTGGAAGTTCTTCAAAAGTTACTGAAAGATCCTGTAATTCAGCAGTGTCGGTTACGTAGAGACGGCGACGATGAAATTCTCTCCTCTGCTTTACCGAATAAACCTACCACTGCTCCGAAACCTGGTAAGTTTGCTGGTACTAAGGTGGTCCTATCCTTATCCAAATCTAATGATGAAATCTCTGGGAAAAGGGCCTGAATTGCTTCAAGAAAAGGATGGTAAAGAAAAGGTGCCACTTTTTTTGCTCGACTTGGCGGGGGCACTGCCATGCCACCAGATTTATTTCGTACTTAGATGATGTAATAGTTAAACCGAAGTCGATTTTTTGCAGTTTTGCTGCGCTTAAATTATAGCTTCTAACAAATTCGATGACGGTTAAAAGTGCGCATATTAACTAAAAAAACCTACTTAACAGTAAAACACTCGATTTCAGGACCGAAATTCTTGTATACCAATAACTTACGCGCGTGTGTGTGTATGCGTGGGTGGGTCTATTTGTCTGTGGCATCATAACTTTTGAACGGATGGCAGATTTTGATGCAAATTTTGTTTGTTTAAAAGTTAAAGTAATCGAGATATTTTTTGGCTTTATTAGAGATTGGGGGAACATGTCGATTTTGAGAGGGTTTTGAAGATTTCTTATAAATTTGAGTGTTATTTGTATATGGATGTAGTACTAACTTAAAAAATATTCAGGTGACGACAAAGCCGTAGCGAATGGCAGCGTACCAGAGGATATCAGCCAGTTCTACCAGCAGCTTGACAAAGATGACGAGGAGGATGAAACAACAGATCTGACTGCAAACACTGCTGTGGCTTTCGAAGTTGATCCCGACAAAATTGAGGTTATTACTATTTTTTATAGGACTGGGATGCAGACAAGATTTTAAAAGCCGGATAATAAGTAGGGATACAACATTGTTAAAAAAAAATCTATATTTTTAAACCTATTATAATATGTATGCTGAAAACATCGATGCTTTTATGAAATATGTATCAATGTTATCCAACAGCAACCTCCCAATACATTTTTCAGGTCCTCTATCAAGTCCTCTTTATCAGAAAATATGATCAAATCTAGTTAATTCGAATAAGTCCAAACTCGCTGGGTTTATCAGCAGGTATTCCAGGGTTACGTATCCTATCCCCACGTCATTAGACCAGATCGTTGGTACCAGCAGTTGTTAATGTTTCAACTTTTTGGTGTTACATATTACACTTAAAAGTGAAAATAATTCCCATAGTGCATCTCATATCCATTCCTATTCTTACGAACGAGCTCGAAATGAATTAATAACCTTGAACACCTATGGAGATCTGCTCCATAAACTATAGCTAGGAATTGTATTGATCATGTCAGCTTTGAAACAAAAACTGCATCAAAATCCGTCCATTGCTGAAGAGCTACGATGCCACAGATAGTCACACAGACAAACAGCCACGTCAAATTTGAAAACTTGTTTGTTGTACAATAAAATAAAAATCAATAAATATTTATTTATTTTATTTGATTACTTTAAGGTGATTCAAAAACGTTGCATCGAGCTGGAGTACCCACTGTTGGCTGAATATGATTTCCGAAATGACGTTGTCAATCCAGACATAAACATAGATCTCAAACCAACAGCTGTGCTACGACCCTACCAAGAAAAAAGTCTTCGAAAAATGTTTGGGAATGGTCGAGCTAGGTAAGAATTAGTCATGTATTCTTTTTTTATGTAACTTAAATGCAAATGAAACTTATTTTAGACAGCCATTCGTGTTTACAAAACGAAGTTTGTTAAATTTATTCCAGAGCAAGAAAAACATGAAAATAGGGAAAATGACAGATATTTGAATAAATGAAATTAAAAATAACAAAAGTGTGCAATCATATTTTCAAACCTTTTAGGTTCCACCTCTTTTATGACTACTCAAATTTAGGTGACTGAACTCTTTTTAAAAAACAATAAGGCCAATGAATAATCCATTTTTACAACATATAAAACAACTTTTATAATGCAACCACACCCGTAAACCAACTTTTGATATACAACCAAGCTAACGAACAGAACTTCTGATATATACACATTATTCGAACGTGACGTCATATTAGAGTAAACATTTAGTAAAGATCGTTTTTTGGTAAGTCAGAAAATTTGATTTCGAAGTTGCGATACCTCGGGGAGTTATTATAATGGCCAAGGGATTCTTTCATCGAAATTTATATTATTAGGAGGGCATTCAAATTTAAAAAACAACAAAATTCAAATATACAAAAAAACTTCTTATGCTGTCTGTCTGTCTGTCTGCTTTTGATTCGACTTTTGTAACTTTTTTAAACAAATAAAATCCTTTGAACACACATGCATGGATATATGCTCACAAGGCCAACGAACATGTTAGTAGTCTTATTTTAAAGTATCTTCACACTTGTATTCCCTAAAGGTTAAGGAGAGATATAATTATGATTACCACAGGATACTAAGACCCAAAAATCTTCTTATTTTATTATATCGTATTATCTTAATATTTTAGCCTATGTTGTCATAGCGAATAAGGAGATAATCCCACTAATGGTAACAAACAACCATCGCCTATAGACACTATGCTACGGGCATGTCGCTATTAATATAACCTTAGTTGTCGCTTCTGTGGTCTAGTGGTCGAAAAATTTGCGCGGGCTTGGTGGATATGCGCCCGGTTTTTGATAGGCACTTTGTGGGACTTAGTGTCTTCGACTAGACCTGGTTGTGCCTTTGCCTTCCTCTTCGGGCGTAAATATCGTTACGCCCATATTTTTTTGTTAAAAAGTGATTGATAAATAAGATGGTATTGTTGTACGGCAGATCTGGCGTGATAGTGCTGCCGTGCGGCGCGGGCAAGTCCCTGGTGGGCGTGACGGCCGTGTGTACGGTGCGCAAGCGCGCTCTCGTGCTCTGCAACTCCGGCGTCTCCGTGGAACAATGGAAGCAGCAGTTCAAGTGCTGGTCCACCGCCGACGACAGCATGATTTGCCGGTACATACATTACATCACAATATATACAAACCCATGTGTGCACACGCACATGCACAAACACGTGCACACATTTATCCATGCTTACACACAAAAGTTTGAAAAATTCAAAATACAATAAACCGATTCTTGTTTCGGTTTAAGGAAAAGAAAGATAGGTAGTAAAGTAGGTTTAGTAAAGGAGGTTTAAGGACTTCCCTCTAATTATAAATAGTAAGTTATTATCTAGTAACTTGAAAATGCGCACGAAGTTAGACATGGGTAACTCAACTAAAACGCGTCAACCGCAAATCAGCCGTGAGCTCATGAGTTAAGAAGTTGGACCGGAGCTATTCAACCTGTTAATGGAAATCATATCCGTGAACTGTCGCTCGAACTGACCCACGCGTTAGCCAATGATTACAGCTTATTACCAATAGTCAATAGTTCAAACATATTAATAGAACCGCCACCTGCGGATTCTTGAGCTGCAGCTCTGACTCAAATATTAAGTTTTATTTAAACCGATTTATAGATGATTTACTCACAAGTTGTAACCCACGCATTGCTGAATCAGACAATATATATCTACAGATTTACATCGGAAGCCAAAGACAAGCCGATGGGCGCAGGCATCCTGATCACGACGTACTCGATGATAACTCACGGGCAGCGGCGCTCCTGGGAGGCCGAGCAGACCATGAAGTGGCTCCAGGCGCAGGAGTGGGGGCTGCTCGTGCTGGACGAGGTCCACACCATCCCCGCCAAGATGTTCCGCCGCGTGCTCACCATTGTGCACTCACATGCCAAACTCGGTAACCTGCCTACCTACACATCTATATTGCGTCTTGCCTTTCTCTAGCTCTACTTTAGGTTAAACCAACTCCTTTACTAAAATGCAGATTACAAAGATACTATCGTTTGTTTCTTTTCCAAAAGCCATGTGCTATGACAAGTTGTACCAATGAAATGTGTTGTATCATACGAGGGCCAAACTGAAAGTTTTTAGAACTGGCAACTTAAAAGCATTATATTAAAAAAATAAGTTTAAATTTTAGAAATAGAACTCTTTACCAATAATATTGAGCATACATTTCATTCATTTGTCATTTGTTTTACGATTTGGCGGCAAATTGAAAATTGTCTGTGCACGTCAGAATGAATTTAAGCCGAGAAAATTTTCGTGCAGTGATTTTTTATGACTTTCGATGTCATATAAGTCAACAAGAAAGTTATGATAGACTTCGATTGGCTTTTCACGATGAAGGCCCATCTCGTGCCACAGTTTACAACTGGTTTAATGAATTCAAACGTGGTCGAACTAATCTCACCGATGATTTGCGTGAGGGACGGCCTTCTACAGCGACGACTGAAGACAATATCAGTGTTGTGCGGCGTATGATAGAGACTGACAAAAGAGTGACCTATCAGCAGATTCGGACAAGTCTAGGCATAGGTATGAGTCAAATGCACAAAATCCTCCATGAACATTTAGCGCGCATTTTGTGCCCGCTGGATACCGCATAATTTGACCGAGGCTCAAAAACTCCGCCGTGTTGATTGGTGCCGAGAAATGATCCAAAAATTTAACGGAGGTGACTTAAACGCTGTGTTCGACATACTAACGGGTGACGCAAGCTGGATTTACTGTTATGATCCGGAAACCAAAAGACAGTCTGCTCAGTGGGTGTATCCTTCCGAAGAGTTGCCAACTAAAGTGAAGAGAGGTCGAAGTGTTGGAAAAAAGATGGTGGCCTCGTTCTTCGGAAAGACAGGTCATTACGCGACAGTTGTCTTAGAGGATCAGAAAACGGTTAATGCAGAGTGGTACACTAACAACTGTTTGCCACTTGTCTTGGAAAAAGTTAGAGAGAAACGACCTCGCAGCAGGATCCTCCTTCATCACGACAATGCCTCGTCGCACACCGCCAGGCAAACGATCGACTATTTGGCGACCTCAGACGTGGAATTACTGGGTCACCCGCCGTATAGCCCCGACTTCGCACCCTGCGATTTTTATTTATTCCCGAAAATAAAAGAAAAACTTCGAGGAAAACATTTTATGGACACCGAAGAAGCAGTGGCTGCGTTTCAAAACGCCGTCGAAGAGACCCCTAAGGCCGAGTGGGCAAGGTGCTTTTCTCAATGGTTCCATCGAATGCAGCGATGTATTGATGTAAATGGACGCTATTTTGAAAAGTTATAATAAAACTAATAACTTGCTAGAATGCTTAGTTTTTGATTTTCTAAGAACTTTCAGTTTGACCCTCGTATCATCAGAAAATTCGTTTGAAAATTATATAATTAACCTTAAGAGTTACTAAGTAGACGTAAGACTAAAGTCTGTAGGTGGCGCTGCTATCAATATGTCGCCATGATAAAACAGAACGAAGTTCGTCAGGTTAAATGGTAATGATTGATATATTATATCTGTCCAGGTCTGACGGCCACACTGCTCCGTGAGGATGACAAGATCGCGGACCTGAACTTCCTGATCGGGCCGAAGCTGTACGAGGCGAACTGGCTGGAGCTGCAGGCCAACGGGTACATCGCGCGCGTGCAGTGCGCGGAGGTCTGGTGCCCCATGACACCCGAGTTCTACAGGGAATACCTCATACAGAAGTCAGTTTTGGTGTATTCAACCTGTTTTTTATGTTTAAGCCCTTTATCACAGAATAATTAACATTACCTTATAACGTACAGAAAGCTCACTGTTTTATATGATGTTATTTTGCTTGTAAAAAGTAACTCGTGCAAGTAAAATTTCAATTTAAGACAAGGCTTTGTCACTGAGCATCGCTCGAATGATAATAGCCTTGCGATGTAATAAATGGTTGTCAACTTGGCTTCAGGCTCCCGTTCATATAATATCCCATGTATAATATATAATACGGATTTATGTGTTTTTCCAAAATATCCACTTCCATTTCAGAATCAACAAGAAAATGCTTCTATACGTAATGAATCCGTCCAAGTTCCGCGCGTGTCAGTTCCTGGTGCGTTACCACGAGCGGCGCGGGGACAAGACAATCGTGTTCTCAGATAACGTGTTCGCCCTCCGCCACTACGCCGTCAAGATGAACAAACCTTTCATCTACGGGCCCACCTCACAGAACGAAAGGATACAAATCTTGCAGAACTTCAAGTTCAACCCGAAGGTCAACACGATATTCGTCAGTAAGGTAGCCGACACCAGCTTTGATTTGCCGGAAGCTAACGTTTTGATCCAGATATCTTCGCATGGTGGGTCGCGACGGCAGGAAGCACAGCGACTTGGTGAGTTTGCAATATATCCGCATGTTGGTTTCTATCACCAAAAACTGAAGTTTTGTCTTTGTCTGTGTCTAACGGTCGACGAATAGATGGAAATGACTAATTATTCGTCATTTCTATCTATTAAGGATTAAGGGTAATGTGTTTTTGGCGTATCTTTTTGTGTATGCAGAGCCCGTATTTGGTGATGGATTCATGCGATTCTTATGTCATATTGCCTTTATCATGTATCGATTTCAAAGTTAGGAACTCACTCACTCACTTAAAAGTTATACGTCATGTGTCTTATGATGATAACACACCGAATACATTTTTAGTGTCTATTGGCGAGAAATTACACTTTTGACTTCGACACTTGTTGGAATTCCATTGTATACACTATAATACATATATACTTAATGCTACACTTAAACAATTTAGGTATACTACCAGGCGAGCGTGGTATAACTAACGGCAGTAAAATTGCAAAATCGGCCCCAATTTCATCGCCTATTGCTCTAAGAACCCAAAAATATGCATTATTAAATATAACTAGTAACTGATCGAATATTAATTCAATTTATATCGAGCGGTCAAAAAATCCATGTGCTACTGGCCAAGTATTAATGTACATATAAAGTACATGGTGTAGTATTGAAAATCTTCTCCTATTGTGGAGTCGGTTAAATTGTGTAAATCCAGCGATAAATAAATGCGAAGTTTGTCTGTTTGTTTGTTACTCCTTCAAGCATAAACTGCTGTACTGGCTTTCGTGAAATTTAACACATGTATAGAAGGTAACTTGGATTAACACACAGGATAGTTTTTATCTCGAAAAAATGATCCCGTGGAACCGTTAACCACGCGGGCAACAGCTAGTCTTAATATATATATAAATCTCGTGTCACAATGTTTGTCCTCAATGGACTCCTAAACCACTTAACCAATTATGATAAAATTCGCACACCATGTGCAGTTCGAGCCAACTTGAGAGATAGGATAGCTTATATCTCAATTTATGTTAAAAAAATTACCATCCGAGCGAAGTCAGAACGGGCAGCTAGTGTAATATAAAATGTTAAATAAAGTTCACTGGATTAGTGCAAATGTTATTTGAAATGTCAATATGCAAGGTTTTATAAATAACCTAAAACTTGCTTGCTTCTTTGCCTTCTCTTAATATATGTTTTTTTATCATGAAAGGTCGCATCCTGCGAGCCAAAAAGGGAGCCCTAGCGGAGGAGTACAACGCGTTCTTCTACACGCTCGTGTCCCAGGACACGCTCGAGATGGCCTACAGTCGAAAGCGGCAGAGGTTCCTCGTCAACCAGGGATACAGTTATAAAGTATGTACTCATCTGTCACACCACTACACTAAGGCCTCAAACTGGATCTCAGTGATTGGAGGGCTCGGGCGAGAGCGGGGCGGGCGCGGGCGAGGCGAGCTATGCCCGAACTCGATGTCAGCGGACAGATCGCTCCGTCCCCACTCCGCTGCCATCCAGTTCACTTCAATAAGAATCTATGTGTTAGATCGCGCCGCTCTCGCCGCCGCGCCGCAATCGCTGAGATCCAGTTTGAGGCCTAAGAATTGCCAGTTTGACGTTTGTATTAATCAAACTAGCTAGCCCGGCGAACTTCGTTTCACCTGTTTAGTATGGGAAATAATTATTAAGTATTATTTTTCCATTTTCCCTGCAACTTTCCGGTTTTTCTCTTCGTAAGAACCTTCTCCTGATAACAACTAACATAATAATAAAAGAATTAGCCAATTCGGTCCTGTCGTTCGGAAGTTATGCGCTTACCAACACATTTAACGATTCATTTTTATATTATAGATAAACGTTTAGATTTTCGTTTTAACAAAACTTTCTAATGAACTATTACTTAATATACATATTTGGTGGCAATGGGACCACCTCAAAGTTCACTCTTTTAAGTGAAAAAAATAATAATTAAATCGATTCAGTTGTAATTAAGAAATCGATTAGCATGCATAAATAAATCGCAGAAGTTAACTTATGGTCTTTCTTTTTCCAAGTCGGCTAGAAATAAAATACTTTTGTATGCACTATACTTAGGGGTGAAACGATCCGAGTAAATCCAAGTAGGTACTCCGTTACCAAGTACATTTTAGAATCAATACTTTGAAATGAAGTATCGAGTAGGTATCAATTAAAAGAACTTGTATCAGTAAATTTTATGGTTTATGTAAATTAACATAATGGATGTTTAATGTTTATCTTTTAACATTAAAAGAAAACGTTTATCCTAAATTGAAGTTTCTGAAATTATTGTTAGTTAATTAGTTTTGTGTAATTAGCAGCCTGGCAGTTGACAAGCCCGAAAAAAGTTTAACCGAAAGACATTTACAAATTTTGATTTTCTTGAGCAGCACCACGAAAACGTACTTTATTCATGAATTATTTTGAAGGTGACGTGTTGTATAAGTGTTTACCCGCGATACTCATGGTCGGGAGTATCTCAAAATAATATTTAAATTTATGTTAGAACTACCTGCGCCCCGCGGTTTCACCCGCACAAGTCCCTATCCCGCGGGAACTCCGGGATAAAAAGTAGCCTATATGTTATTCTGGGTCTTCAGCTACCTACATACCAAATTTCATCGTAATCGGCTTTGTAGTTTTTGCGTGAAAGAGTAACAAACATCCATACATCCATACATCCATAAATACAAACTTTCGCATTTATAATATTAATAGGATATTATTAGTACTTTTTAATAAAGAATACCAATACTTGTTACGATTTTCACTCAAAATTTTCCGAAAACGATACGATACTAGTAAGTATCGATTCTTGACGACCGATACCAGTATCGATACCCCAGTGGTATCGTTTCATCCCTAGCTATGCTTAGATCGTCTCGTGATCGATTTTTTTAGGTATTTATTTATTGTATTTTCAAACTTGGAATAAACACTCACTTTCAATATTTAAAAAAAATACGTTCGGGTTTCGTAAGCACAAACCTCAGCTAGTTTAATAGTCATTTACCTTAATTATTTAATTTTAGGTAATCACAGAATTAAAGGGTATGGACCAGGAGCCAGACATGATGTATGGGACGAGGGAAGAGCAAGGCATGTTATTGCAACAGGTACGTACATACTCTCCAGTGTTGATTAAAATGTGCATAGAATTTTATTTTTAAACTACAATGGAAAGAGAGATTGTTATTAGTTTGAAAGGTTGTGTCTGTCTATACTCTACAGCATCATAACTCTTAAATGAATGGACTGATTTCGATTTTGGATTTTTTTGTTTGATGCTATCAAGATTGTCTTAGCCAAGTTACACAGGTTTTGTCCACGGTAAAACAAACTATTAATAAAAACAGTTTTTGTTTTTCCGACCAATATTAATTAAAAGTAGCTATTTACCCGCGACTTCGTCTGCGTAGAATAGTTACGAATTTCATACAAACTTTCATTCCCCGTTGTACTCTTTTTGGGAATGATTTAAAAAAAAGTTGCCTATGTTTGAATTCGGATATTTTGCTATATTCATATAAAATTTCATCAAGATCAGTTCAGCCGTGAAAGATAAGGATTGTCAATATAGATATAGATATAGGTGAGGTTGAAAAGGTCGTGTCCCGCAGGTGCTGGCGGCGTCGGAGAGTGACTGCGAGGAGGAGCG
>NJDD01000172.1:358252-381218 GCA_002245505.1 Calephelis nemesis
ACTTCGACCTCTCTTCACTTTAGTTGGCAACTCTTCGGCAGGAAACACCCACTGAGCAGACTGTCTTTTGGTTTCCGGATCATAACAGTAAATCCAGCTTTCGTCACCTGTTAGTATGTAGAACACAGCATTTGAGTCACCTCCGTTAAATTTTTGGATCATTTCTCGGCACCAATCAACACGGCGGAGTTTTTGAGCCTCGGTCAAATTATGCGGTATCCAGCGGGCACAAACCTTCTGACCGCTAAATGTTCTTGGAGGATTTTGTGCACTTGACTCATAGGCTTGGCATAACTAAGGCTGTCCAAAAAACGTAAAGTATCGATATCGACACATAATCCATGATCTTAAAATCAAAAATTTTCAAGAAACCCCCGACAAACCAACTTTTACGATATTTACGTTTCCAACGATAAACACACACTATCGCACACATTTTGATGTGCTTTAGGCAAACTCCAAATATAATAAAACACAATACAGTCAACTTTGAAAAAGTATGATCAATCAGCAACCTCCCAGTTCTTTCATTAGGTCCTTGTCAAGGATTCACTATAATGTTTATTGCGTCTATAGATCACAGTTCTATTTTATCATCGCCATTTGCTTGCCCGCACTCTTATTATGTAAAATTATTAATTTTCGATTTCGACAAAATTTGGTATAGTAATTATTGTTTTAGATACTTTAAAGAAACATCTAAATAATATCATCACGCTGGCAAAGCCGCGGGCAACAGTACAAAACAGAGTTTACGTCAGAAAAGGTAGTATTTTGGTATCGTTACATGATCTATTAATATAGATATGAATTATTATTTACCTCTCGATTGAAATTGCTACTAATGTATAGCTACTCAGTTGGCTTATAAATAGGGAAATGCAATGAAAAGAAAGAATAACATTTTTTTCACTTTTCACCAGCATATTTTTTTTACATTGTGATGTGCAAATATGTTTACTTTTACATAAGTTAACTCTTTATTTTTATTACAATATTCATTATCATTATAAAAAAAAATGTAATCAGATTATGTTCAAACCACTTTCCTTAATAAAAGTGAGCACTTGAAATAATTCTTGTAACGATAGACCATGATTGATATTTTCAGTGGCAATGGTATGTACATTTTTATCTTGTCCAAACATTCTTTTCTAGGAACGTAAAATAAAATATCGACAACTGTAATAGATAACTTTAAAAATTAAACACTAAATATGGATTCTTGGCAACCCTGACAACTGTCATGACGTCAATTTAAATTGATGCCAGAATGAGCATAAACAAAAATGTCGTTATCTCTTTCGGCGTACATAATATCAACATTTGTTAAAAAGAGACAAAGAGATGTTGTTAAGTTATATGTCGATTCCAACGGTATTTATACAACTAAATTTGCTATATAACATTGTTGCACTTCTTAAGATATTCCTATTTCTATGGCTCAAATTCATTCTGACGTGCATAGACAATTTTCAATTTGCCGCCAAATCGTCAAACAAATGACAAATGAATGAAATGTATACTCAATATTATTGGTAAAGAGTTCTATTTTCAAATTTTAAACTTATTTTTTTAATATAATGCTTTTAGGTTGCCAGTTCTAAAAACTTTCAGTTTGGCCCTCGTATTGGAAGGCAAACAAGCAGATTGAATTCCTGTTGGTAAGAAATTCACGCCGCCCAGAGACTCCAAAGGTGGTAATGGTGCGTTGTCAACCTAAGCTCGGGATCTTCGACCTCGAGCAAAAGTAAGTTTGTATACCGGCTATCTAATCCAAACAAGTTAACGGCAAGTGCTGACGTTACGGAGACAGGAATAGATAAGGCGGTGGTACCAAACCGTGCGACTCGCTGTTAAACTCGAGCACCTAGTCAGATGTCACAGTATTGGCGACGGTAAGCCTATGCTCGCCTTTTACGAGCTTGCCAGGCAAATGGTCTATTCTGCAAAAAAGCCCGGACCAACAAATAGGTATTGTCTGTAATGATCACAAAGACAATATATTTACTAAGGTCTGGTGATACATAGAGATCAAAGAGTAAAATAATGTAAATATCATCACAAATTATAAAGTAATACTACACCTATACAGGACACAAAATTGATAATAATCCCACGTGATCCCTAGTTTTCGTCCTCGCAGGCTTGTACATTTCATAATTTAAATGAGGCCTAAATAAAAAAAAATATAAAAATCGGTCAAGACAGTTAGGTAACCTAAATAAAACCAAATTATACCAAGAACACAAAACAGCTTGTCACAATAGCGCCGCTTAGCAGGAACAATAATGGGTATAGCTGCCATTTTCTAAGAATTATTTAGATATTCTGCTGAACCTTTACTCAATTCGATTAAATGCCACCCCTTTTCGGGACTAGTAGTAGTGCTGTGCAGCAACTTGTTTGGGCAGGGATTCAGTGCTCTACTTATTCCTTCATAGTTAGTCATAATATTTGCCAGTCGTGTCCCGGTCCTCAAGGCAGGGTAGCCTGGCCACAGGACAGCGGCACACCTGTAACATGTATAGTGCCTAAAAGCCACGATTTTCTTACCATCAGGAGAGCTACGTGATTTTTTGCTGTTTAAATTAGTGTTTGTTTTATAAAAATACAGAAATAGGCCAATAACTCTGCCACACATTTAGAGAGATAGGTGTCTTTAGGACACGTGAATTGTATATACCTACTTGTACACTTTCATTACTTGTTTTTTTTCCGTCTGTAATTATTATACATACATATTTTCACGCAAAGTACCTTACGGTGTAGGCAGAGAATATCGACTGCCAAACCTTGCGATCCTGGCCGAACTACCTGGCTTCCTCCACATTCATTACCGTTTTCATACAAACACGCCGGTTTCTGGTGGCCTGGTAACCTTATATATTTTCTCATTTAGGCGCTACAATTTTTTTTTGATTTTTGGAAAAACCGCGATTACTTGAAAACTATAAATATTTTTTTAAATCTGATTTTGTCACAAATACGCACAAATTAAGAGATATTTGTGCGTGTTTATTCCACATGCGCACATATAATAGTCTCTGAGATACACGATTTTGCAAAACGTTACCGTAGCAAGAAACGCAATATCTCGAAAACCTGAAGACGCACAAATTTTATTTTTAGCGCATAAATTTGCACAAATATGTGCTCTCTGCTCATATACATTTTTTAACTCTCCGATAATTAGTTTAGATTTTTCTTGCTGGGGTAACGTTACCCCAGCTGGAAGTGTTTTTTCCGTTTATTTCCAAAACGACAACATGCACAAATTTTTTATTCGGCGCACATTTACAGCACATCGAGCACTAATTATTTGTCCCACTCATATCAGTCTAGGTGCTACTTTCTAGCTGGGGTAACGCACACTACACATAATCACTTTTTCATTTCCTTCAACCATGAAATCAAAATCCCAAAATGTTTCCAGGCCATGAATCGACGAGTTTACCGAAACATACGTTGCCACCACAAAAGATTTGCGTGATAATACGGACCCAGAGCAGTCTCGGGCCAACCAGGCCATATTTTTCAGGCCAGAGGCTAAGCGAGACGATAATACCCACCCCAGCCCTGGCGTGATCGCTCTGGGGTTCACCAGACCACAGGGTCTACCCGCCTCCGGAGGCATCAAAAGTATCACTAGTAAGTATCATTTGCTTCCATTCCACGTGNNNCCCCCCCCCTCGCCGCATCTGCCTCTTTTCATAACTCGCCCGACGCGGGCGAATCGGCACGCATCGCTTCCAAGGAACGCCACCACCATTGCGGCACTTTTTCGGACCACGCTTCCGGCCAATGACCCCCAATGCCATTGCCAATGGCCTATAATCTTATACATTTAAACGAGCAATTCTTGTATGTATATATATAATTGGAATCTCGGAATCGGCTCCAATGATTTTCATGAAATTTAGTATATAGGGGGTTTTGGGGGCGATAAATCGATCTAGCTAGGAATCATTTTTAGAAAATGTCATATTCGTGTTTTATTGTTGTTGTTAAGTAAGTCCGTTGTTAAGTAACGAAGTCAATGATTGTTTGCTTTGAGGTTAGACTTTTTAAATTTTCGTACTTAAATATAATTTCCAAAAAACACAATTTATAAAAAAACAAAATAAATACCGAGCAAAGCTCGGTCATCCAGGTACTTATGATTAATTTAAGAATTAACTTGCACTGCTTCAATAATTTACTTGATTTCTTTGCAAGTGTATTCCTAAGTTACTAATTAGGTAACTCGATAATTAGGTAACTAAATTTTCCAAAAACTTATTTGCCTATCACCATAAAGAAAATTTATATTATTTTGTTATTGTCAAGTCTGTTTCACTCTTATTTGCTGACCACCGTTCGAAATATCACGAAACTAGAGTATAAGAATCAAACAACATATCATCATTAAATTCTTAAGCCGTATGATGATTCTGAGCTGATGCTAACTAGACGCCTAAGATAGTGAAAATATTTAATTTATTGGAAAGCAAGCAAACAGACGTATTTCCTGATGGTAAGAAATTCACGCCGCCCTGACACTAATGCTGTGTTACCAACCTGCGGCTGGGATGTTAGGCTACGAGCAAAAGAAAGTATTGCGGCCACCAAAACGGAACAAGTCAACGGCGGGCACTAACGTTATTGAGGCGGTGATAGATAATGCGACGGTAAGCCTATGCTCGCCGTGTAAGAGCTGCCTGGCTGGAATGCAGATGGTCAATTCAGCAAAGGAGCCTGGACTTAAACGGGGGAAAAGTATCAACATACGTTTTAGTCAAATAGCTTTGTCTGGGCAAACAGGAAATGAAGCAAGATATACAGAGGATATTGCATTGATCAAAATAAAATACTGGACGGACCATGCACTCCGCTAGGAGTACATTATTATATGGCTATAGTGACAAGCTCATTTAAAAATGTGTGAATGGTGAGCCATTAACAAGAAGAAAAGAATTATGTCTAATTTATGAACAGGCTTCACAATTAAATCGGTTCAGTACTTGACGAGATTAGAATTAGTCAAGGTCCTTGCTTTACTCAAACGAACAGACAAAAAACACAACGTTATGGTCTCGCATCAATAAGTCCTGTGGGGCTGTGACACGGAAAGAGGTCAACCAGATGTTTAAATTGTTTTTGCGTAAGGAAAGCCCGTTATATATTTTCCAGATTATTTTAATATCGTGAATCATAAGTTCAAATGTCCAGACTATGAAAGGCACTTTATTTTTAATCAAGAAACAAAGAAAATAAATTACTGCTATACTTAATGTATATTACTCATTAACTAAAATTACTCCAAAACAAGTTGGAAAGTAAAGTACATCGATTGTGAGGACAGATTTGTACACAAAGGGAATGACATTTCATACATCCGTATAGTTACCACATCCATACAATTTTCACGACTTTGGCTGAACTTACAAAATATACGATATGATAACTCATAAACACTCATAAAAATCTTAAACAAACTGATAAACAATTTAAACTACAACATATTATAAATCTATGGCTTAGCTCTATTATACCACAGTATAAACAGTTCACATACTATAACGCACAACGTATACGTAAGTGCCAACACAACAACTGCGTGTCACTAGTTACACTATTGCTATACTGTGATATTGTAAGTCTACATAAAAAATATACCATTGCCGACACGATCATGAAACTTTCACCAAAACAGAGCAGTCTTTTAAATACCAAAGTATAACATTATTATATGTTTTGGTAATAATATACAAACAATATGATTGAGTGAAAAATTAAACAATACATTTTAAAAAATTAACAATCTTTTGACATAAGAGCATGAATTATGCCCAACATTACTTACTATTAAAAAATAGCTCTTCGCTTCGGGCTCTTGGAAACTCTTAATACAGTGAATAAGAATCTTTGTGATATGTAAAAATATTTGATGTTTCAGTAAGTGTACCAAGGGCAATCAAGGTATAAGGTTTTGGTTAAATTACAAAATAGTACCAAAAAAATAATCATTAGTAGTACAACATTTTTTGCACAGTTTCAATAAAAATCCTTATTAAAAATTTCACCAAATGTTCATGGTCTCAAATACAAAAGTTACATTATATAAATAAATTTTAATGAACGTTTTAATAAAAAAAACAGTTTATTTTTGATTATCAAACCGCAAAAAATATTTTTTGTATTCCTGAATAATAAACACAAGTCTTTATATAAAAAACATATAATCAAAATGGCATAAATTAACTTTATTTAAATATAACTTCATTTACACTTTATGATAAAAAAAACTTAGTAAAATCAATCTCATAGAAATTGTGCACGTAAATTGACTTATTTTGGTCAAGTTTACTTCTTCCTATGCATTTGCAAATACTATTGCTTAGTTACCCCTTTTCATATATCATGAGACGAAAACATATACCAAATAAACGCTCCTCTTGTTTATATAAGAAAGAAAAAAAAACAATTTATTAGTGACCATCGAAAATAAACCATGTACATCAAAATTAAATTTAGTTTTGTAATAAAAGTCTATTTCTTTTTTTACTGACTGTTTTTTTTATTGGTCATGTCTTTGGAGAATGACAGTCTCCTAATAATTCACTTACAAAAAAAAATATCCATGCAAACTTCCCACAAAACCCACAAATGCATCACTTAAAACATTTAACAACGAATTTTGTTAATACATCTTATGTACAATTCATACTTGTCTGAATACTTAAGATTAGTCACGTTTGGCAATGAATACAAGACCAATGTTTCTAATTTATCCTTTGTAAGGTTGCAAGAAGTAAAGAAGTTAAGGGAAGTATGTTTTTAAAATCAGACAGAAAGAAAAAATCAAGAATGTTTGAGTGGAAGTGGTGAACTTTTTTATTTTAATTTATAAGCCATTAAATTAAAGAAAAGTATATTATGCAACTTTATGGATGTGTTAGACACAATATTTCACTTTTTACAATACATTCCTTTATGAAGAACTTTGGCATCTATATGTAGACTATCTCCATCATATTCAAAATGTTTTAGATATTTTTTTATAATAATAAAACAGACACTAGCCCCACATTTTTTTATTCGATACCAGAAAACTAATAACTAAATATCAATAAGAAAACATCATATTTTTACTAAACATTAGAATGCATTCTTTCAATTTACCAAAAAAAATATCAACACTTTAATAAAATTACATATCTATTTTTTTTTTATTTATGATCACTTGTATCGATTGCCAAATAGCCAATAACCAAGCGACATCAGACATCAGTTAAACATTAGTATTGCCAGATAGAAAATGTTGAGACAAAATTGAGATTAAACTAAATTCGTTAAAATTATTGTGTAATAATTTATATGAAAAATTAGGCGGCTTGAAGAGTTGCTCTCAGTATCTCCTGTCCTTCTACTGAAGTCCAGTATTCCACAAGAAGGTCCCGTTCTGCCTCTAGACAAGACAATAATGAATCAACTTCACCGCTCCTCTTCAGGTTGAGCAGTTTCTTTTTTAGTAAAGTAGTCTGAAAAAGATGAAACATTATTGAGATTTTATTTACCAAGACTTACAGTTAATTATTGCATTTTCTAGGTGTATAATAAAACATTTGTCCACCGCCTTGTTCTAGGTCCAACCGTCTCTCAGCACGTTTTCTTTATTGCTATTGGTCTAAACTCTAGAATTAAGAGCATCTGTTTCGAAAAAATACAAGACATATCTATTTTAAACTAAGTATATATCCAATCCCAGGCAATGTTGTTTTTGTTATAAAACTTAAAAAAAAAAAATTGTTTGCCCGACCTAGCAGATCGAACCCGGAACCTCTTGAAGTCAAGCCCGTCACCGGACCGCTAGACCACAGAGCCGACTATTAAACACATTGACTATTGAACATTGAATTAAATAAAATTATTTCATTTAACTTCGCAATCGAACCTAATACTTTGAGCAATCTTATCAATGTAGGTCTTGACCTATTTACTGACACTAAAAACGAGTTAGTTAAGCGAAATCGAATAAGCAAAATGAAAATAATCTTGTTCCTAACTATTTTATGTGCTGTAAAAGCCGACAGTGAAAGCGACGAACCCATTCTTTATTACTATGGCATTGTAAGTATAACATTTATAAAATTTACACTTAGGCCGTTTTATTAATACACACGTTTACATATTAACACGTTTTAATAATTACTCCAAGTTTTAATCTGGTATTAAAGTATTTACTGTGATATACACTGTGATACAGGCTACAATATTAACTTTTAATAACTTTTTGTTTATTAATAAGACAGAGGGAAATTTGGTAAAGCAAAATTTTTAGTGGTACCTAGAACTTAGAACATGAATAAGAATTTTAAAAAATATTCGTAGTGATTCTACTGTTCATAAACTAAGTTTAGTTTAGATTTAAGATTAATTTAGATGCATGCTACTTTTTTCACAAATGAAACAAAAAAAAAGTGTGTGTCAGCTACGACGCACGATTGGAGTTTACTCCTTACGAAATGTATCTTGCAGTACACATGTCTCCTACAGCAGATTTAGTTATGTTAATTCTTCTTAAATTAGTATCATCGCAGACATTAGAAGTGTGATTCAAATAGTCAGTATTTTGATAGATAGCGACTCGTCCTGCACGGAGACTACGAAGTATCGCGCAGGAGGAGATCCCGAGAATGTGATACGCTGTGTAATGTATTCCATCTCATTCTTTTACACGTTCAATCCACAACATATATATGTACCGAGCCTTGTAACTCAAATCGTTTTTTAAGGAGTAAACTGCAAAAACAAAATAGATGGAACATTTTGGACATATTGTCATACTAAAAAGTGATGTTTTTAATCAACGTTTTTCGAGTGATACATTAAATGTCTGTAGAAATGTCGTATACGGTCTAATCTGACGGCACTAAAAGTGTTTTGTCGCTTTCTATTACTTTCGTTAAAAGAAAATTGCGATTACTTATATTTAGTTTAGTGAGTGCGCAACAAAATCACCACTATTGTCGACATTACAAAAGAGCTGTCACTTTTTTGTTATTTTACATTCTTGCAACAACAAAAAAATACACCTACAATAAGAATAAAAAATTCCACATCGAAAACAACATACGATAAGTGATAACACCTTATTTCGTTCAACTGTGGGTTTCGTGATAGATAATGTACATTACATTAACATTTAATATATTATTATCATAATTTTGTATTTAAAATGTCGAGTTAATAATTGATTAAATGACAATTAACGTTTCTGAGTACGGCCGTGCTTAAAAATGATTATCTATGTAAACATTTATCTAGTCAGTCTATCATATAATGTGAACAGATGAAAATCTATAAAATTATTTATAATTGTTAGGAGGAAAGCGAACGCAGCCTGCCCGCGTGCGGCACGCGGCAGGCGTGTTCTGCGGTACTGCAGCGGTACTGGCGGCCGCCCGCGCTCGTGCGGTTGTGTCGCTGCCCGCGCCGGCTGCGGTGCGACACCATGCCCGCCACCGACCGACTCATCGAGATCAACAACCGAGCACATTTGCAGGTATCCTAACTAACCTAAACTATCATAAGACCCTAAAGTGACATTATAGTATTAAAGAAAAGAAAGAAAAGAAAAAATATTTATATGCGGAATATGAGTGTTACAAAGATGTTACAAAATTATTTAAACGTTTCAACATATTCTACCAACTTGTGGTGTGCAAATATTTAATAGGTTTTAATCAAATTACTAATTTTAATTATTTAGTTACAATCTACAACACACTGTATTTTGTATTTATTATAAGATTATTTATTAATACAACAATTTTTAGAATGTAAATTAATTTATCCCTGTCTACCATAAACTACCACCGTTTCCAAACCTAGCCAGACAGGAGAAGAAACGGCGAAACAAACTCCTGCGCACCCTACATTCTGCAATTAAATTAATCATATTAGAAATACTGTCTTATTTATTCTTATCTGCAAGAAAATCTTTGACACTATAATAATTTTTCTCTAAAAGTAACTTGAATACCTTTTTTCGAAATCTGCTTAATGGAAGTGATTTAAGATTATCAGGAATTTGGTTATATATACGAATGGACATGCAATACACATTATTTTTGTAAATGTTGAGTTTTTGGTTAAAAAGTGACAGTCACTGACAACTACAATAACTTTTCACTTTTATGGAAAAAAATCATATATGACAATAAATAACTAAAAACCTCTGGACTAATTGCACAAATTGAGATAGCTTGCCCCTAAGTTAGCAGGTTTTATCAAACGAAAAAAGGAAGATGTTATATGTTCGAATTGTATATTTTTTACGTATGTTAATAGATTTCTCAGTTATTTCTGAACCAATTTTCAAAAAATTCTCAAACCTGGACCTACTAATAGAATTCCAGAAAAATTGAGGTAAATACCTAATTTTTGTGTAAGTAGATGATTTATTTATTGAAATCGAAGTTAGTTTTTTGCAGTTTTACTGCGACTAAATTATGTTTGAGTAGTTTATTAGTCACCAATAATAATGCATAGAAATACCAAATAAACACTAGACAAAATATAGTGAAGACACAGAAATACAGATACTTATGATCATAACCTTACGTCTTTACTACTTATTAATTTAACAATTTAACATTTTGCATAAACTTTATTACAGTTCTGCCAGCCGGTTACAAATTGGCCTGAATGTACTGTGAGAGACACACCATTGACGTTGGATATGAAATACGACCGAATGAATCCCGACGAGCTAGAAGAAGTTCACCACCAAAACATACAGCTGACACCGCCAAACATAACTCTCAAGTGTAAATGCCGCTACCCACACTACTGGAAACTTAGGACTGAATATAATAGTACACATTTCTCCTACCAATGCAGATCGCTACCCCACTGTGAATCTGGGGAGTTCTGTGGAAATGTAAGCCATGATCTATTCTCTCTGTATCAGTCTTGTTCGTGTCCGAAGAACCACATGTGCGTACACAACGGTGGGATCACACACTTGCAAATATCGGAACTGCTGTATCGAGGAAAAGGATGGAGGGCGCACTGCCAACCTATCAGTGACAATTTTAGTTACGAAGATTATTTTTAACGAAACTTATATTACGTTTTTTAATATTTTAAAGGTAAAATGTATAATACTAAAATGATAAAACTATTTCATTTAATGAGTGTAGAAGATGGGACCTTGAAGAAGGCCATGAACTACTTTTTATATGAGTTATTTTTTTTATAATTGATTTGATTGATTGACTTTTATATGATTGGCTTGATCTTGCTCTTCAAAAATGTGTTACAAACTAATTAATTTTATGTTGGTATATCAAGAAAGATGGACTTTTTTCTTTACCATGCTAATGAGTTTCCGAAGAATATTTTAAAGAAGCGGTCAAGATGATAAAATGTAGTTAGCAGTGTATAATAATCATATATGTACATGTAATACACAGGGCTTTCTCAAATTAGTTAACGATATTTTAACCACGGGCTCGGAATGCATGTCTGAAAACGTAAAAAATAATAAAAAAAATCTAAAACGAAAAATAAATAGAATATTACAAGTAATCATTGTAGATATAAAGCGTGGGGGTCAACGAACTCGAAAGCAGCTGATTGTCTCACGGCTGCCGCGCCCGCGTTACAATGTACCTAGCTACTTAATGTTTATTTGTACCTACAGGCTACTATTATGTAACACTATTATCTGTTAAATTACTAAAAACCCTTTATGTTTTTGTTTTATTGAAATTTTAATCAGTTAAAAAACTTTACATACCTACCTGTTACACAGTACAAATGTCTAGGTCCAGTATTTTTCTATTAATTAAATATGTAGTACTTACTTACCTAGGTAATAATTAGCTGAGAAAGTAATAGCTGTTGCTAAGTCATAAAAAATCCTGTACCTAGTGTAAGTTCTGGGGGTTACCATATAGCTCTTGAAACAGTATTATTTCAATAATACTCATTAGAGAAAGACGACCTTATGACGTATACCATAAAGTTACTTATAAAGGCGGATATTTAGCAAGATAGAAATAATACATCTTTATGCGTTTTTGGTAGGGCCCCTAATCAAGGTCATGTATCAATGCGTTTCGCTCGTCGAATTCCCGCCCCGTCCCCCGCTTCTTACAAGTTATTATTTCTAATACGGTCATTTTTCAAATCAGTTGATGTTTGATCGCGATTGGGGTGCGTTAGGATTTTGTTTGTGTTTGTTGTTTTTTTTGCGAAGTGTTCATGAGTATCTTTCCATTGTGAACATTGAATAGGGGGTGGCTAGTGTGATCCTGACCTGACTTGACGCCTCCCGAATTTTTCATATGGGTAGGGTCGAAGATTTGACTGATGTTGAAAGTAGACCTAACAATTGAACTGACCTTGCCTTAAAAAGTTATAGGAAAATAGGAAACTACTAACAATACTTAAAGACACATCAACAACCGTGTTAAGTTGTGCATCGAATACCTACAATTGTGGATATGTTTAAATATGGATGCGAATAGTGTGAATAGGTAGGTACTACCTACGTAAATAATTTTTGTAGTTAGGTACATACCTACCTAAGCTTGATTTTTATCTTTACCACACGCCTACATTCACATTTTTTTTATGATCAATCAGTTCAAAGCCTATCATTGGGATACCTAGGACACGCAATAAATGTAACACACACATTCGTACCGTAGGTATCTAGGTGTATGTCGTGGCGCGGGTGACGGGTCATTGAACTTGCGCGTTTGAATATGAAATATTAACATTGCTGTAATTAATTTATTTTAAGTCCGATTTTTTTTTAATATTTTTTACTGATTTAGTTATACATTTAGAATGTCCAGGTAAAATATCGTGTACTAATTTGAAAAGACCTTATATAATAGAAAAAAGATTGACAAAGCAGATATACAATACGAATGTGGAAGGATGTAGGTACCCGGGATGACCTAGATTAACATTTCACTATAAAATCACTAGTTATCAGAGGGTAGTGTGAAGAGTCTCCGAAAGCGGCGTATTAGCTGCCCCCCGCCACTCGGCCGTACCTACAGCGATAATTGCCTACAAATTCGCGTGGAGCCGTCTCCACTCTGTCACTGAGTGTCGCCGCATACGTGTAGAGCTCACGCGTACGTTTATTAAAAGTTTTATAATACGTTTAAAATTAAATTGCTGGTTTAAAGCATTGCTCGTTTGACGGATGTTTGTCGAAAAAAAGGACGAGAGACTGCCATTTTAAAAAAAATGTTCGTTCGTTCGTGTTGTTCACAAGTAAAAGTAGCCTCAAGTAGGTACTTCAGTACTTATTATTATGTGCCTAAAAATTAGAGCTTTGTTTTCTTTTTTTATTCCATATTATGAGAGACTACCTATAATATTTATTGCAATATATTCTATTTACCTAAGTGACCGAGTAATCATACGCATCAAACGTAAGATACAATAAGTGGTCCAGTTTCTCCTCCGATTCTCAGACCTATTCAATATGCTCACAAAATTTCATGAAAATCGGTGAAGCCGTTAGTACCGTAGCCGTAGGTGAGGAGTACGGTAACTAGCATTGTGACAAGAGAATATCTTATACTCGTATATAAAATTCTCGTATCACAATGTTCGTTTCCGTACCCCTCCAAAACGACTTGACCGATTCTCATGAAATTTTGTGAGCATATTAAGTAGGACTGAGAATCGGCCATCTATTTTTCATACCCCTAAGTGATAAGGGTAACTCAACCCCACTTTTTTACTAAAATCACATTAAAAATAGCAGAACAACGTCTGCCGGGTCAGCTAGTTGTATATAAGATAGTAGAGCAGCGCTGCCGCTGCCGCAAGCCCACAACCCTAGCACCATAGGTATCGCGTCACTCTATGCTAGACAGCGACAGAGTTATGCGTTAAAAGAGAGCGGGAATAGTTAGGTGAGGTACGGAGCGCTTGTACGAGCTGAATTGAACTTTGCTTTGCTTAGTAACAAGAGTCGCTATTTGTATGAATTGTTACAACGAAGAGATGGTTCTGTACGACAGTACATATTATTCTGTGGTATTAGTATGAAAAGAGTTATGAATGTGGAGGAGGCTAGGCAGGTCGGCAAAGGATCGTAAATTTGCTTGCGTGCGTGCATGCATGCGTGCGTGCGTGCGTGCGTGCGTGCGTGCGTGAGTGTGTGTGTGTGTGTGTGTGTGTGTGTGTGTGTGTGTGTGTGTGTGTGTGTGTGTGTGTGTAATAATCATACATAAGTTTACTAGTTATTTTAACTCGTTAAACCAGAACGAATCTATGAAAATTGGATGAAAAGTTCAAACTAAATGAGGAAAGAGAAAGACGAAAGGTTTGATTGTTTGCAATGAAAAGGCTTTGATACTACTGCACTGATTCAAAAAATTAGAACACCATGAGGATACATATAAGGTCTACCCATGCCATAAAAACCCATCTCAGATAAACTTACTTCTAATGGTTGTGCAGCAATGTCCTTGGCCATATTGTAGATTTGCTCGTCGAAACGTTCCGGCCATACCGTGCGGCTGATTAGACCCCCTTTAAGTGCTTCAGACGCGGAAATTCGTCGGCCAAATACAACCAATTCATTAACCTTTAATAAGAAAAAAAAACATTTAAAAACATTGACTAAAATGGTCCCAGTTACGGCTGTCTGTTTTGCTATCTACCGCCTTAGATGGTAAATATCGTCACAGTGTTTGCGGCTCTCGGCAACAGCGAGCAGTTAGTAGTTTATTAGACATTGATGATGTTGGACGGCTAAGTAGTTTTTTTTAAATGACAACAGGTAAGCGGCTCTCCTTATGATAAGAGCCATAGATGGTGTGTCGCTGTTTTGTGCACTCTATTAGCAGCGGCCTTGTCCGTGTTTACCCTTTAACCTTTATCCGCATCTTAAAAGCTGCCTGGCAGAAAGGCAGATAGTATATACTACACAGGCAACCCGGACCAACACGAAGAATATAAGCAACATCCTGCTTTGAAATCCTAGATGTTGAATTGCTATGCAGATCCATGAACGGACTCACTTAAGTTAAAATAAACATACAGTAATTATTTTCACAAATTAAAAAAAATCCACATTACATAAATATTTTATATGATTTGATATATTTTATAAAAGAACAAATCTGTTACCCTTTCTTTTTGTATGCGGTCATCCATCATTTTCATTTGAAATGTAAATTATGTCCCAAGTTAGATAACAAAGAAATTCTTCACTAAAACAGAAACTTAAAAGTATATTTTTCAAAGTCATTTTCTGGTCCAGCAGCTATAGAAACCAGACAGACTTGCCCAACAGATTTAACATCTTAGCCAATAAACAATAGCTAATAATATAGATTTAAAACTAAAATATCCGCATCGAAATCAGTATGTTCTTTCAAAAGACTTTTACAGACTGAGTGCGCACACACACACGGACGCTCTCTCTCTCTCACACACATACACGCACACACACACACACACGCGCACACGTCAAATTTATAACACCTCTCTTTTTCCGTCGGAGGTCAAAATCAGTGACTGACCAGCGAGTGCGGCAGCGCGCGCCACGGCGAGCCGAGCGCGGCGGCGGCGGGCAGCGACAACCCCATCGCGAAACTGGTACCCTCCGCCGCCAGCGGCGCGTCCGCCAGCGCCGCCAGCGCCACTCCCGCGCCAACACACCGTCCGCCCACACCCATGCACAGCCACTTGCTGTGCCGGACCACCGCACTCCACAGCAACCTGCAAAACAACCTCTATTATAAAACTAGCCATTTCGGTGCTCTACTTGTTTATATCACAAAAAGTAAAAAGTTAATTCCCTAATTTCTTCTCAGTTTTTTACATTCCCTTATCTTTTAAACCTTCCCTGGAGTTTTACAAACAAGTCAAAGCCAAAATTAGCAAAATCGTTAGGAAGCTAAGTTACACACTTTCATACATTTCGATGATTAATTTAAATACCGACGAACTTGGTATGTATGAAACAGGTTGTATGGACAAATTAAAGTATTAATTTTCTCTTAATAAAAATCTTCTCCTTATAATAACTTATAGCAATAAAAGAAGAAATTAGTAAATTGGTCTATCTGTTCAGGCAAGATGCAATGACCACTCGAAATTAGGATAGACAGATACTAACTGACTTTTTTATACACATATACTAGCCGACCAGCGAAATTCGTATTGCTTGACATTAACAGCTAGGTAACGTCAGTTTGTGTAAGCAAAATTAAATGATTGTCTTTCCTATTTTCCAAGTTTTTCACTTCATAAGAACCTCCTTACAACGAGCAACACAAAAAAAAGAATAAACAAAATTGGTCCATCTATTCAGAGATAATTTAATGACCTTTCGAAATGAGGATTCAATTTTATATACAACCTTAACTTATTGAGATATCCCAGAACAATTTTCACTAATGGATTTAACCCCAAAGTAAGGTAATTGCTTGTAATGTCAATCACAAGAATACTAAAAAGTTATGTTAAAACAAAGAGATCAGTCTCAGACATACAGACAGTTGCCTGCCCCAATCATTGAACTTGAGCATCTCTACACTAAACCCTAGAGTCTAGACCAACAAGGTGTAGGTGTAGCCTTATTTAACACTTTTAACTGACAATGGGAAGCACTTATATTGTTAATGAATCTTCCCATAACTACCTGTAGACATGGGACAATTACCACCCATGAATAGATTCAAAGATTGAAAAACAAACAAGCAAACAATTTCATACATAAACAAAATAAGTCAAGACACAGAAACTGTCAATTGGTATTGGTGTCTAAGATGTCAAATCTTTTATTAATTTATAATTATACTATAAATTAAAACTCAACAATAATGAGCACTATTTTATGGTGGCAAAAAATATGAGGTAATCATTACTATAACAATATAATGAGTGCAAAAGTGTCAGTCTGTTACGCTTTAACTTAACTGCTGGGCCAATTTTGATAAAATTCAATATGCATATAGTTAAATGAGTTCAAACATTAGCTACCTTGTTCAAAACATCTCCCCCTAAACGACAATAATGGGTTGAATTGAAATTGGTTGATGAAGTTTTGTATGAAAATCTATTCAATGATGACAGTTGTAAAAAGCTAGTGCTACACATTTGAGCGAGTTACCATCTAATAACTATTTATTGAAAAATACACCATTTGTCACCTTTATGAGCTGTCTAGATAGACAGTTAGTATATTCTTGAAATTATCTTAAAACTATATCATGGATGTACATTAAGAATAAGTATAAACACTACTTAAACATATAAATGAGATCAAATGTGACTCAAATGACAACTAAGTAGGTCAATCTTTTATATTATTTAGCAGACTTTAAAAAAGGCCAATACCTGAGAGACTCAGCAAGTTCGTTAGCTTTAGCAGCTTGTGCTTCCTTATTTTCATCCAACAAAATACTAAATTGTAGGTTTGAACACAATGCAGCACACTGAGAAGTTAATAAGGTCACAGATGTATCTTCTCTTGTGTTTACAAAATTCAGAGCCTCTGTTAACTCCTTTATCACCTGAAAAAAATAGAATAAAAATCCAACTACAGTGAAACAGAATGTGGACTACATTAGACAAATCAGGCATGAAGTTTTAAATACATATACAATTATACAATACACTATAAAAACTGTTTTGGAATAAATAATCTACATTTTATACAGAGACTGTATCACTTAAAAGTTTGTACTGCAAAGAAATTTCAAGGAGTTAATGTTAAAATAAAATTCACCCCTTGGAGCTTAAAATCTAAAATGGAGAATTAAAGAATTAAAGTTATAGAATCTATCTAATGCTAAAATAAGGTGCCTTGTATACAAACCATGAATAGAATACATTCTGGTGTCTTTCAGATTTAAACTGAGTAATCAGAATCATTATTGTAATCCTAATTTACTTTGTTATGTTCTGTTAGATTATTTTATTTAGAATGCCACATAAACATTTTCAGGATATTCATAATTTCATACATCCTTACAACTTTTACAAATACAAAAAAAATTAATAACATACCTCATACTTAATTTTTACATCAGATTTGTTAACTGTTACTACAGCCAATCGTCTTTCAATATTGACAGAAATGTCTTTAAACTGGTAATTTGACTGAGAATTTTCATCTTTGGAAAATTTCTTGTGCTTTGACAATGGCTTTTCAGATTTCATATTTTCTCTTTTCCTTTTGTTAAGAGCAAGATTTAATTTTGAATTTAACTTTTCTTTGATTGATAAACAATCATTTTTATTTATTATTTCTCCGGGTGTATTTAGCTGGCTCTCTGACATAAAAACTGAAGGTTCTCCTTCCTGTTTCCTCAAATTAGAACCTGCTGCATGTGAATTTGACATACCAATTCCATCAACATCACTTAGCCGTCTGGGACTCATACAGCTGCTAGAGTATGAGCTAGAAGAATGACGCCGATATATGATAGAATCATCTGCACTATGGGTTTCAAAATCTTCACTTACTGCTGGTGACTTTACCGAGCTACTTAATGATGATCTATGTTTCCCACCTAGGATTTTTCTTGGCTCCCCATCTTCATATCTCAAAGATTCTTTTTTCCTTTCTCTAAATTTCATTTCATTGCCATCTGGGGTGGAGCTTTGAATCTTTTTTATAAATTCAGCTTTAGTTCTCATGTTTTTCTTGCCTTTGGGAGCTTCTGGGGTTAATTGATAAATCATATTAACAGCACCCTCATCCATTAACAATCTGTCAACTTCCGACAATCTTTTACACTGTTTACTATTTTTGATAGATGGTTTCTTCCACTGTAATTTAGACGATGGTGACTTAGACTTAGATCTTGGAACACTTGGCTCCACCTTTACTTTTTTCACAAGGTTTTGTTCTGTCATATCTTTAATTTCTTTAACTTTAGCTGGTGTTTTACTTTTGGTGAAAGTATCAGGATTATCGGGATCAAATATTACTTTTTTCTTAATTACTCTACTTATTCGGCGTGGTGGCTCACCATCTGGTCCTTTCTCACTGCTTTGCGTTTGGTCTTCACTTGCAGTAGAATCTTGTGAACTCTGATTCATCAACTCATCTGGATTGATGATTTGTTTTTGTGTCTCTTTATGTTCTTCTGAATCTTTAAGTAGATCTTTACTTTCTTCCATAACCTGGTCAGATTGATTTGGATCTGAAGATGAATCCCCTGGAACAGCTTCATCATCATCCCAATCTTGAACCAGTACATTGACTATGTTTTCCTCAGGTTTCTTTTTGGTTTCATCAACTTTCACCTTCTTTGCAGGTGAATCAACTTCTATTTGTTCATTATTTTTATCAGGTTCAGTTTTTTCACTATGAGCATCAGTTTCTTTATCAGATTCTACCTTTTTTTCATTAGTTGTTGATTTCCTTTCTTTTTTTACTCTTTGGTTAGATGAACTCCTCCTTTTTCTTGCCTGTATCTTATCAGCCCCTACTTTTTCATCACTTAAATCAGATTCTTTTTTTTCGTTTGTTTTTCTTTCGGGTTTTTTAACTTTTGAGTAAGACAAGGTTTTTGATTTCTTATTTTGAAGTCTGTTTAACTGTTTAAGAGCTATTTGAGCTTCTATCATTTTATTGTTGGTAATCTGCTCTTCACTTGTAATTGGTTCAACATCATTTCCTTGTAATATATCTAATAATTCCTCTTTATTAAAAACTTCTTCCTTTGAATTGTTGCTATTGTTTTCTATAATAACTTCGTTTACATTAGAAGAGCGTAATGCTTCACTAAATTCAATATTGTTACTTAAATCATTTAAAATACTATTGGTAGAGTCAATCTCATGATTATGTATATTATTTCTTTCATCATTTTCTTGTTGTTCTACTAAAACTTCAGTTTGAAATTTAACTTCATCTTTCAAAGAAGTCATTTCAGTGTTTCTTACTTCAACAGAAGACTCTACCTCATTATTATGAAGAGTAACATCTGACTCATCCACTACTACAGTCACTATCATTTCTTCATTTAAGTCTGGGAGCATTACTGGCAGTTGGTTAATTGTTTGTACACTGTTTACACCCTCATCTAATTTTGATTCTGTAACGATCTCCGATTCTATTTCATTCGTTACATTACTTAATGAGTTAGTATTGTCCACCTGTTCATAATTATTTTTGTCAACAACGCTCTCTGAATTCACTTCCACCACTTGATTGGTATTGTCAGTGGAGCTACTGCTTAAATTACCGTTTGTTTCTTGACCGACATTAGACTCCTCTTTATCTACAGTAGCTTCTATTTTTTCATTCGGTTTATTTACGGTGTCACTCGTAGGGTTAACTAACGAGTTATCTTCTACAGTCTCCATAATTTGCGCTCAGTATTCTTCTTAGTTTTGTCTTCGTTTGTATTAATAACCTAATTTGTTGATAAATAAATCAAATAAACGCAATTACACGTTTGTTAACTGTCCGGTTACATTATAATGTTTCCATTGAATATATATTACATGTACACAAGGCACAAGTTGTAAAGAGAAAGTGCTTTAAAACCAAGTGTAAAATTAAGTTTTTACAAACTTTAAAGTTATTCACAATGCAATAAGCGTCCGTTCATTTTTTAATTCCAAAGCGAGATTAGAAAAAGGTCGCCATACGTGGAGTAGATAATTGTCTATGAACTTCGTTTGTTGTCTATGCTTTTAATGTTACTAATACAAAAAATATAAATTATTTGTAAATTTTGTAGAACAAATTAAATTTATATATTTTATTTAAACAATCAATAAATGTCACAGTATATGCGATTATGTCTATAATTTTAATTCTAGTTATTGACGATTATTGATTTCTTAGTCATAAGCAAAGAGTAAAGTAACTGTCCATAAAGGAAAAGCGAAACCTCTTTGCCGATTTCCGAGACCTACGGAAACTAAACTTTTTCTTAATCAACAATAGAGGCGTCGTTCAAAGTTTTACACAAATAATTTACAGCGACAGTAGCGAGTATAAAAAACTTATGGCAAGGGCTCTGTTACGTAAAATTGCAAAATATGTAATTTTTAAAATCGTTTCCGAATTTAGCAACATAATTTATTTTTTATGAATTTTACTCCATCTCTCGGGTCACATAATAAATAATGTCAACAACAACTGGATGAATTCAAATTTGACAGAAATCATCACTATAGGTAATACAATATGATCATCACGGTAGTCTTTGATCTTCTACGTCCCAGTCAGACCAAGTCAGACGTCATTTCGACTCCGTAATCTGACGATAGAGTCGCTGCTGTTCACACAATTTTGACAATATTTTGACTGTGCACCCATTGGTCATAAGTTGTAAGCTGTTACTTGCCATTTCTCATATGAATATTTTATTTCGTGAAATTTTATTTTGTTATTTTATTTTTCATGATTTAAATAAAATTTCACTACGATAAATGCGCACTTTAAAAAAATGTGTTTTCATTTGAATAAATGCAGTTTTACTTTAACCATTTAGTGGATAAGGGCCAAATATATCTGATTTTTAGCAAGTTTTTTAGGGGACAGTAACAAAACGGACGGTAACAAAATCGTAAGGCATAGTTCACAAAGATGTAATTATAATCAAACATTTATTTATGAGTACCTAGTATCGAATATTTCTGGTAAATAAACACGTTAACACTGTCTAGGGATATTTTTAATTTAATAAATTGTCTCAAAATTTATTGATGATAACATCTAACATGTACATATTTTTATAAAACCTCTTTGAACTTATTTTTTTATTGTGAAAAATAAGGAACGTGAAGCATTTATATAATAAATAAGTAGTCTGTAAAACCACCCATGACATTTATAAGGGTCCTGTAGCGATTTTTCATAATTTGGATATTATCTAAGTCTTGCTGCGGTATATCGTCCAAGGAGCGGCTAAAATAGTGTTACTGACGTTATTACGACAGGAATGTGTAAGGTTATAAATCCTCACTCAAGCAAATTAAGTTTATATTATAGTATGTATAACAGTGTAATAAAAATGATAATTCAAGGTTCAGGCTTGGAGTACGTTACTTCACATTTTTTAATAAGGGACTAGAGATTTTGTAAACATTCAGATTTTAAGCTTATGTTCACAATTAATGAGCTTAATATGCTTAGCAGAATGACAACCTACTATATTTAAATATCCCAGACCAACACGAGATAAATTTGTATATATATTAAGGAAATTAAATTAAAAATCTTTACACTTTATTACACTTACAATTAATATTTTTGTCAAATGTACTTAATTGAACCAATAAACATATTATATATATATATATATAGTTAGTATATCTTTATTACTTTGTTAATATAAAAATATGCACGGTAAAAGTCTTTTATTTTCCTGTTGTCTTTTTGTGTTCCAAACGTGGCAGTTGTTTTCTATTTCTAATTTATTAATTTATTTTAATTTAATTAATTACTATCCAGTATACGTTGGATTTAAATGTGAATACTGATCAGATCTAATAGGGATAAATTTGTATTAGCTTAATTTATACACACCACCAGTACCTATGGCCTAAAATTTATCGATATCGATAAAAATGAATACGTTGCCCAGCAGCTGTATTTTATCTGTGAGATTCGTACTTTCGTTAGTAACATAGTGACGTTTCGTTGGTAACATAGTGCAATGTAAACTGATTGTTTTTTCAAAGTACTAAGTCCCATCTCTTATAACGTAGTGATTATATTCTCTTTGACGATTACCACCGACTGTTGCTTGTCACAGACAATTACACCCTCTACGAGTTCATGAACTTATATTATCGTCTATCATTGCCGATCATAAAGAGGGCCTAATAGAAACTATTCTTGACAAATGTCAGATGGTGACGCCAATCCATTAAATAAAAATTATTTGATTGGCAGCTGAACCACAGTTCCCAACTTAGGGGTTTTCCCCCCAGATTTAGGGGATATAAAATTGGAATGGGG
>NJDD01000172.1:381234-422197 GCA_002245505.1 Calephelis nemesis
TTTTTTATTTGGTTTTTGTATTTATTAATTAGAAAAAATATACAATGCGTTGATTGAACCAATAAAGCCAATGATCTTTTTTATTTTTAACGCAGAGGTTTAGTGACATCTGGTATGAATACTCGTTACTAAAAATTTGTTTGGTTTACTTATTGATTATTTATTAAATTATGTTTCTTTATTAAGTATTTATGTATTAATGATTATATTTAATATTAATTATAATATTTGTCTAGGTGAATTTCCAAGAGATTACGGGAATTTTAGGGGTTTGAGAGTTGGGAACACTGAGCTGAACTGTCAAAATTTTTTTGACTTTTATTACTTTTGATAGCTACCAAAATTGGAATTAAAAACTCTGTAATTAAACGATTGAAAGCCATTTATACAAAAGAAGAAGAAGAAGAACTCTGTAATTTGTTACTTAAATCAGTTATCAAAGGGTTAAAGTAATTGTCCATAATATTGTACGTTTTACATTACAGTGATAACATTTTTGCTCAAATAAACTTCTACTAGTTTGTGTTTTTGCGACTATGTTTTTAAAATAGATAATGATCATTGTCTACCTTGGTCTACCTGTCTTGAGTTCCTGTCGTGATAACACGTTTAATTTTGTTATGCTTGTACTTTTCTACTAATAAAAAATATACCTACGAAACATTTGATAAAATATAGGATTTATTGAACTACTTGGCATGCACTTTAAAGCATAACTTCGTTCATATCGTTTATTGGCAATGAATATATTACCGAAGAAAAGGTAAATATTAGTGACATTAAATTCGTAACTGGAATATAAACATTTACTTATTTATTCATAATTTTAAAATCCTCCTTACAGATGGCACGTCCGAACCAAAGAAAATATTGCAAGAGTAAGAAAAGATGAAGCAGAAGCTGCTGAAAAAGAACGGCAAGAGAAGTTAAGGATTGACACTGCAACGAGGGAAGCACGATTAAATTTATTAAAACAAAAGAGTAAAGAAAAGTTATCAAAACTCTGTATTGAAGTAAGTGCAAACCGAGAAGAATCCGATGTAACATCTAAACATATTGATATATTTAATGACTTTGAACATGCAGTCCAGACCACTAATAGAGAACATGAAAAAGAAGCTAAAGATAAAAAAGAAGAATATGAAAAAAAGATAGGTTATTTAACTTATCTTGGTCAAGATACAAATGAGGCCTTGGGTAAAAAGAACTGGTATGAATTACCACCTGAAACATCAAGGTACGCTAGAGCTGAGAATGTCAAAGATACTTATGAAAAACTAGTTTTAAAAGATGAAGACGGTAAACAAAAAAAGAGAAAATTAGATGAAAAAGATGGTGAAATATGTTGGAAATCTAAACAGTATCAGGATCCTTTTAACAGTTTTAAGTCAATCAATAAAAAACAATTTCAAGACAATCATCAAAGATTTGAGTCAACTAAAGCTAGTTCAAACACTGTTGAGCAGAAAAATATTACAAACAGAAAGGATGAGTCTAAGAAAAGTTTGCAACAATTAAGAGAGGCTAGGCTTAAACGTGAACAGCAGGAAAAGTTTAAAACTGAAATGTTCTTAAAGAAACTAAGTGGCGGTGATACTACTCACAAGGAAAAGGAGCCTGAAAGGATTAAACCAAAATATAATTCACAATTCAACCCTGAACTAGCAAGGCAAAATTATAGATAAGAGGAATATAATTCAAATATTCATGTCAATCTTCAGAAAAGTTTGTGGACAACAGCTATCTCCACCATCATTATTAAACCTTGCGTCAAACCTCAGTTAAGTTCTATTTTAGTCTATGGGCCTGTAATACCAAAGATTACAATATGATATTGGGATAGGTTATACTTTGTGTCCTGATTGACCACATCCAGTAAATCTAAGCTATTTAGGGAAAGACCATCTAGAGTCAATCTGAATTTATAGGGAGACCCAAAGAGCATCAATTCCCCTACTTAGCATCTAATACTAATCTTCCTATCACTTCAGGGATATGGGTGTGAAAATACTTAACTACAAAAAAAAATATAAGTAATCAGGAAAATACCAAGCCCCTTTATTCTTAAATCAAATGTTCAAAATATGTATGTAATACGTAAATAAAAAAAGGCAAATATGTAAAATTTATTATTTGCATGTATATGTATATTTTGTACAGTTGAGAAAGTTATAATATAAAAGTAATAAAGAAACATTTCGATAAATACAGTTATAATCATGACACTTGCTGATCTAATGTATTGTTTACCATCCTCCACCAGTGGCTTCACTTGTGTGCTGCTATTGTTTACATTTTATGAATTTGCCTATGCGTTATTCTGATGTATAAACTATATTCCTGTAAAAGAAATCTTGCAAACTTTCACTTTTATAACATTAGAAGGATTTTATACAACAAATATATTGTCATAGTTAAAAATATGTAATTTATTAACTTATACATATTTATCTGTGGCGGAGACTTTATTACAGTTTGGTCAAATTATTGACTATTTTTTAAGAACTGAAAATACTTCTTTCATTTCATCAAAGTCAACAGATTAAGAGGTAGTTTATCTTCTAATTTACTAAAAGAATAATTAAATGTTTCACAGAATATTTGTAAAATTCTTATAACTAGAACAGCTTCATTGGTTGATTCTCCCAATTTTAACCTGAAAATGAAATTAAATATAGCTTTTACTCCAGAGCCTTTACCATGAGTTGGTATCACGTTCGGTAACTTACGTGTCGATATCTATGGCACTTTTGGTCTAAAAATGTGTTTCTCTTAGCTACCAGCTGTTCATAGTTTTCATACAAATAATTTGCAAAGACGGTAGCAAGTATAGGAAACTTGACAAGCCACAAATTCATGGTCAGGGCTTTTGAAAGTATATTGACAATGACCATCTTACCACAAAATATTGTTAAACAAATGTTTTACTAAACACTCTAAAATTGTATTCAAGGAAATAACATGCTGCCACATCATCCAATTTTATGGATGTCAATTTTAGGTGGTGTTTAGTTATTACAAGCGTTTAAATCTTTTTTGTGGTAAGGTGGGAGTTTTCAATCAGTTTGTGTTGAAGCACTAGTTTAAGTTTAGTGATAAACATAATAACCAGACCCAAAATACAGGTACAGAATATGTTCCTGTCTTGATGAGGCCCGTCAAAATGTGCGCTATCCTTTAAAGTTCACAAAAGAGTTTTTGGTTTTCAATACAATTTGGTTTCAAGTAATCTATATTACTAGCTGTGCCCACGACTTCGTCCACATGGACTTACAAAAAGTTATATAAGTTTTTTCTTAAGTAAAAGAGGACTAAGTTACTCCTTACTACTTCAGCTACCCGCCAGTAAAAGTCCCGTCAATATTAGTCCAGCCATTTCAGAGATTAGCCAGAACAATGAAACAGACAAAAAATGTTTTTGGTATGTGTACCGTAGATATACATATACATTCATATGCATGTAGTAAGAGAATGCGTGTAGTAAAGATGTTATTTTAATATAACAAACAGACACTTCAATGTTAATTATTTATACGTATGCCATATCGTGTAGATTCGATTACAATAAAACGGCTCTACTGGTGGCAAGAGATAACCGTCGCCTATAAACAACATCGAGGTTACTGGTGCGTTGTTATGGCCGAGTTTTGAGTCCAGCTACCCGGCGGCACAGAAGACAATGCGACCTCCAACATAATAGCGACATTAAAGGTAAGATGGTGGTACTAATCCAGGCAAGCTTATGCACAGCAATCTCTTATTACCCTTAGTATATTGAAGAATAGAGAAGCATCATGAAAATAAAGTATACTTACTTATTTAAAGATGTTTTCTTGGCGAACTTGCATAATAAATTAATAAACACTTCAAGATTGTCAGTCCGAGTTTGTCGCATCAGCGTGTACATGCCTATAATGAATGGGTAGCCATCGATATTCTCTCCAGCCTTCTTCGTTATTAGGTCACCTGAAACAAGAATTACTTTATAACCGATATATTTTATTGGCGACTTAGGCCTGGTTTCTAAAATCAACAAATAGTAAGTAGCATAACTATCCGCAAATTGCCTAAAAGTAACGTGGAATTACTTGTAGGATAATTAAAAAGTAAGTTAATATCTTCGATGGGTTCAAGCTCGTATCCTCGAAAAGGTAAGCAGAGGTGTAAACGTTCTTGTGGCAATAACTAACACAACAAAAAAGTATTAGTAAAATTAGTACGTCCGTTGACGCGTGATGCGACAATCGAATTAGCGACAGGAAGTGTTTTTTTTTTATTTAAAATGTTTAAAAAAAACAACCTTTGAGTTGCCCGAGCCAGAAATCGAACTAGAGATTTCATGTAGTCAACATAAACATTGGACCACTAGAACAGCGGTCGGCAACCTTTTGGCAGGCAAAGGCCACAAGGTGGTAAAATAAACTAAAGGTGGGCCACACTTGCAATATTTACTTTAGAAGCCAAATATACCTACGTTTGATTGGCTATGTCCCATAGAAAAAAATGAAAATAGGCGGAGAGAAGCGCGTTCTTAAGGCTAAATCTACACTATACGCCGTATATTAGGAATACGGTCAAGCACGGAACGTTCATGAATTTGTTTTGATATTTATAACTTTTTTTCAAGACATTCACGGGCCGCGGGTTGCCGACCGCTGCACTACAACACATAGGCGATTATTATCGCTATCGTTATTGCGTTTAACAGAAATACAAACTCACCTGTGGTAGCGCACAGCTGCAGCTTAGGCAGCTGTGAGACGAGAACTAGTGCCATCAGCTGGCCTATGTTTGTGAGGTCGTAGTTGTTTTTTTCGTATACTTTCTCAAATGGATTACAAACCCCGCAACGAACTAAATATTCTTCTAAGTTCTGTATTAAAGAAAGTGGGAGTGCAGTGGAAGATTTCTTTATTTCGTTTAAAAATGCTCTGAAAATATTAAATGGTTATTAAATTTTTTACCACAAGACATCACAGCATATAATATTATGCAGTTTTTAATAACTTTTCATTCCAATAAATTAATAAGTTTTAATGAATAAATTCACGAAAAGTATGGAACCACCAATAATAAATCGGGTTTGTTGTGGTATCTATAGTTTTGTTATTATTAATAGATGTCAATAAAATTTATTATTTATAATAAAATATAAAGATTAATTTTATTTTTAAAAAATATTAAGCTGAAAAAAAAAACAATTTCATCATGTGACAGTGAACGCCGATCAGAACGCGTTACGTCACAGAGTGCGTCCGCCATTGTTGTTGTTGACGTTTTAAAACAAAGCCAAGTATCAATTACCAACTACAGTTTGTTTTGTTTTGCACTGAGTGACGTCATTCAGAACGCCATGATAGTTTAGAGCGTTTTCCCGGCAAATTCGTACAGGTTTATAAAAAAACTAAAAATAATAATGTTACTCATCGATTTTTGAAAATGAATTCAGTTATTTCTGTTCAATATCGAATAAAGGAAAGAATCAATCACTAAATACATTTTTGGACACAAGCCTATTATACAGGGTAACATTTAAAGGACCAGCCAAATTTTGAGAAAGAATTAGGAATCGATAGCACTTTCCATTTAATAAGTAAATGAAAATTAAAGAAAAATTCAAATTATATTTTTTATCCGATGCAAAGTAAAACACATGCGTGTTTGGTTATAACGTTAACGCCGACCGCAGTCTCATGCGCAGGTTGGTGACGTCATGACATGTATAGGTGCGACGTAGAATGACAACAAGTGAAGTATTAACGTGGGCTATTTTAAATAAATGTTCATAAAAGTAAATATTACAATTTGGCAATTAATATTTAAAATGCATTATCATTTCAGCCTTGACTCCCTTATATTAAAATTTGGCCGGCCTTTTAAAAGTAACTGTATGGTAAGTTATATAAGTAATGCAGCTCTTTTCTCTTCATCTTGCAGAAATTCGATTGATATACGGGTAGTCCTCCACTTACGTAGTTTCGATTTATGTCGCGTATTTCGAGAACCTAATACACTAAGTATGAGGGCAGCCTATATGTTATAGAAAAAATAGTAAAGGTAACAAACATTTTTATACTTACATATTTAAAGTATTCAAAGAGGATTCTAAGTGTGCAGAATCAAATTTGCAACTAGTGTTCAACTGATACGCAATATGTCTTCTTAACAATTGCAACATTCCAACAAGGAGTAAAATTTCTGCTAATTGTTGATATATTTTGTGACTCTTCATTATAATTTGTTCAATATCTTTCATTTCCATGCTCAGTGTTGTATTACAAACTGTAAGTTTATCCTGATTGCTTTTCAGTAGACTTTGAACATGTTGCAATTGATTTTTAATCATGTAACCATATAATGTATCAAGACCGTGCAGTCCCACTATACCAATTGCTTCATTGATTTTTGCAAAGGTTTTTGTATTGACAACTTCTTTCTGACTCTTGATATCGAACCAGGCTGCACATATGTTAATATATACACACAATCTAAAATGGGAGCAATAACAATTTAGGGAGACTAGTGCAGGTACGGTTATATTTGCACATACAATATATGTGGATGTATGTTTCTTTGTATATATGTATACTTCAATACATGTATGGTACTTCAAATTTACTTGACAGTATAATATGATTGAAATATAACAAGTCTTAAATGAAAAAATAACATGGCAACTATAAGAATGTTCGTTGATGTTTAACCCCGCATCAAAATTAAATATCGAATGAAAAACTTATTATTAAAAATTTGAAAAGGTATATTATGACGGCAGTACAACTTTTACCTTTACGAAAGCGGGTATTTTGTTGTTTAATGTCGTGGTTTTGAATAATTAATTATTCAGAAATATTATACTCCATAAATAGTTAATTATGATTTATTTGCACAATAAACACAAATCTTTAGAATTACGAAGTAACAAATAAAAGGTAAGAATTAAAAAGAGATTTGACCTATACTTTGAAATGTGAATTAAATTACCTAGGATCTATGATATGTGTGATCTGCCTGGCCAGACTCCCCATAAACCCGGCAGATGGACCGTACAAAACGACACCTCTTCGAACACTTATCTCTTTGGCCACATTCTGATTTACAATAGCAGACACCTGAAAATGTATTGTATTAGACCAACGGGAAATCAACCCCATCGAATACCAGTATGAGACCATACCAGTACCTCCATTATTTAAGGTGTCCAAAGTTTTTGATCACGTAGTAATATTTTAATTATTGAGTAAATTTATTCTCAAGCAATGACCAACTTAAGTTTAAATGTTACACCATTTTGTGCCTTCTTAAATCTTCTTACATCTCAGTCACTTTTAAAAACCTTAAAAACACTATTTATCCATTTGTAATCTATAAATACTAAATACTTAAACGAAAACTTTATTTACGTATCGTTATATCCGATGATAGGATTATCATTACATGTAGAATGCTGCCAACGTACTAGATAAATTTACGTAGTTTCCATTCACTTATCCATTAAGATAGCACTCCTCCTCCTGCATGATTATAAGAGATTATTGCTACAAAAATCGCCTACCATAAACCGGGAAAGCTATCAGAGTAGGTGTACTGAATACATTGTATGTTTTTACATTCTTTATGGTATTGGAAGGCAAAAGATCAGACGGATTTCATAATGGTAAGAAATTCACACCGCCTAGAGACACCAATCAAAAGGTGGTAATGGTGCGTTGCCAACCTGAGGGTAGGGTGTTAGGCCTCGAGCTAAGTAAGTTTACCGATTATCTTATCCTCTCAACTGGAACACGTCAACGGCAAGCACTGACATTATGGCGGCAGGAATAGGTAAGGCGGTAGTACCAATCCGGGCGAGTCGCTGCAGAACTCTAGCACCTAGTATAATGTCACGGTGTTAGTGACGGTAAGCCTATGCTCGCCTTTTACGAGCTGCCTGGCAGGAAGGCAGATCGTCTATACTGCAAACGAGCCCAGGCCAACACATATTTAAATACATATTTTAATAAATCTTACAAATTGAATCTAAACCCAAAGAAAGCAAGTTATATGCTTGTGTTATGGGTGTTACTCAACAATACTAATATATAGAAATCCTTAAATAGATACCAGAATAAATTTAATAAACACCCAGACCCGGAAATGCAGACATCTAAATGTTCATCACACAAATGCCTACCCCCGTCGGGAATCGAACCCGAGCCTCGCAGTTGGTCGATGTAGTTAGGTGTGTACGCTAGCCACTCGACCAACGAGGCGGTCTTCGTCTTTCATGTCTATGTCATCTTGTGGGAACGATAAAACACTACATATCACATTTCTCTCCACCAATCGCAAATTAGCCTTTAATGTTGTAAAAATTTAAACTCAATCAAAAAAGAAATATGTGCTACAAAAAACTTTGACCTAACAAATTGACGGAAAAAATATGTCGTAACATCTCATCAACAGCACAATAATTTTTTTCCTTTTCAATTAAATTTGTTTTTGTATAATCGTTAAATGTGATTGGGACAAAACTTTTAAAATTATACTTCTTATGGCCGGTATGTAACTTAGTAAATATCCAAAGTATCTTCACGCCTATATCTATATATAAGCAAAAGACAAACAAACACAGATAGAGACAAACACGCGACTAGCCGAAGACACTAAGTTCCACAATGTGATGATGTGTGGTAGCAAGCCTATCGTCAATCGGGTACATATTCAATCCCGCGCAACTTTGTTTTTGTTAGACAATTGAAAAATACACATTTTCTAATTTTTTATTTGTTGCCTTACCCGAGGATTGAACCCGGGACCTCTAGAAGTCAAGTCCGACGCCGGACCGCTAGACCACAGAGGCGATTGAAATTGTATGTAACTTTTACTTTAGTAACTTTTTCCTTTTGATGTCCAGCTGTTCTTGATTTCTTACTGGTGTAGGTAATTAAAACGATCTGCGACCTTGTTTTAAATGTGTATTAAGTATGTTTGTTTTTATATGTATATGTTTTAAAAAACTTTGATCGCCTTTTTGGTCGAGGGGTTAGCGTACACGCCTAACGCCACCTTCTAGAATCGGGTTCGATTCCCGAAGGGAGCAACCATTTGTGCAATGAACTAATATATATAATAATAATAATAATAATAAAAAATCTAAAACTTCAAACAAATGTTAGTAGTGTTTCATCGAAATTGTTTTAGTGTATATGAAATGAATAATGAGTTTAATGTAAACATGGTACCTGCTTCTGCCAAATTCTTAGCCCATGAATGTTAATGTAATCTTGAATGTATTCCAAGGATCTTTTATATCCGTCCATACTTTCTGCCAATTTTTGCAGCCTTGATAGTAAACTATTCGGTTTCTTGACTTGGGGTTCGAGGAATTCAACAAATTTACTGCTTATATGTCTATCTAATTCTTTTAGTAAGCCTTCTTCCAGTAGTTCAGCTGGATCTACTCTTATTACACCAACTAAAGTTGATCTCATGTCGAGAATTCCTGGAACATAATAATTTGAACTTACGGTTACACCCGCTTGCCAGAATTTCATCTGCTATAATGGTCAACAGACATAATATTGTTTCTCATAATTTCACATGTCATACTCGTTGTTTACTATATTAGTCACGCGCTAGAAACTTTGTTTACCATAAAGAAATTTCAATAATATCATTTGCTAGAATTATTGTAAGCCGTATTATCACAAGCCATAACATCATTTACCCTCAAAATAACTTCTAGAAAAAGAACATTAATTCGTTTTATATTAAAAGATCAAAACGTTTAGGTATGGTTCGTTTTGGATTGGTTAGGCTAGAACATGAAAGACAACGCACGAGCCGAGCGAGCGTGCCGCGGCACCGGCCGGCGAAGTGCCATAAAGCTAATAGTTTTTTAGAACAAAGGTGTTAGGTTAAATTTGAACGGAAACGACTTTGATCGTACAAAGAAGTAGTAGATAAATAGGTAGGTATTAGAAATAAAAGCAACTATCAGATGTTATCATACTGTCATATATTTAATAGAAATACATAATCGTATTGTGATATATTTATTAGAATTTACATTTTACTCAATGCAAATATAATTTCTATTTATATATATTAATATAGTTCTGTTGAATAATATTATTGCAATTAATAAAATGGATAGCAAAACATATGGCACTCGTATCACTATGGAAACTAATTTTAGGGCAAACAAGAGTATGCCACAAGTATATTATGGTCAACAAAACATTCGGCAAAATAAAAATTCGGGCAAATGAAATTCTGGCATTTGAATATAAGGCATTTATTCTTCGGGAAAACAATAGACAACCTTGAACTTATATAGCAATAGGTATGGCATATATGATCAAATGGGACCACCCACGAATTACATCATATTTCAAAAAGTGAGAAGATGGAAGGAGATTATATGTCGTCTTCCACCTTCACTCGTTGCATGGCTAGGATCTGAGGTGCTCAAAAATTTTATAACATTACACCGTAGACTCTGAAATATTAAAAAAATCTTTAAATATTACTGAATCAAATTTTGAAAATATCATTTTAATTTAGTTAGTTTACTAAAAGAAAAAAATATTGACATCGCAACTGACGGAAAGAGGGTGTCACAAATTGGACCGTCTATGCCCAGTAGGGATATTCCAGTTACCACCAAAAATACAATATAGATAGCAAATACAAAACACGTTATTTGATAGCTATTTGATGTACACTTTAGCTAGTGATCATCACTAAAAATATAATGAATAGCATAATAATGAATAGATACAATAGCCCACAGGAGAGGCGTGAAGTTATAAATTCTTTTTGTGTAACGTAATTAATGCATGGGCGTGGGCATATTGTGAGACAAATAGGCAAACGGATTTCCCGATGGCGTGACATCACCTTTATAAACATTAATAAATAATGATAATTCTGAACCCAAGGGAATAAGCCCATAAAATAAAAAAATACTAGAATATTCCACTAGCTAGCGACGGGGTAGTCACAGTACTACATCAAAGTAAAGCAACCATGACAGTAAAGTTTTTAAAGACACTGATAATGAAAGTTATTTGAACACATGAAAGTAACTCAGAATGGTAATCAGATTATTTTTTTGCCATAAAGACTAACATGCCTTACCTGTAGTGAATGTTGATGCTGAATGTGTCAGTCTAGCTACTTCCATTCTGTGTTCCAACTGCGCATATTCCCTAAGTTTTTCTTTTTCTATTCTAGTGGGCACTTCTTTAATTGTCCAAGTCTGTAGCTCTATTATTTTTTCTACAATATTAAACACCATTTCTGGAATAATTTGCAGTACTTTTTGAATATATTTAATTAGCTCATTACTGTAGTATTGGGATACTGAAACCAGATCGTCACTTTGTGCCTGATTTATTCTTAAAAGAGGTATCTCCATTGCACTAGCCAGCTTCAAAAATAAAGCTCGAAGTCGACTAGTAACAGCTGGATTTACTTCTATGTTATCTTGCATGAATTTTGTGTACAAATCAATAGTACACCATGCATAACTAAAATCAGCGACAGTCTCTAAAGTAACCAAAGAATCTTCTTTTAGGGAAGCTGCTCTCAAAACATTTTTTAATGCATCTTTGCTCTCAGATAATAGTTGAAAAACTGTGGAAGTGCTTTTGATTCCATGAAATTCTTCTACTTCATCGAGCACTTGAATCAGTTGTGTGATTTTTTTGATTGACTTTGGAGTAATAGGTTCACTTAAAGAAGATATTTGTTTAGAAATATTTTCAAACCACATCTTTAGTTGTTCATTTTCTGTAATTTTCGCAAATGGTCTAGTACCTGAGAATAGTTCTGATAGATTATTAATGGCTTCTAGGGCAAGATCTTTGTTGGTGTTCCAAGTGACGCTTCTGTTATCAAGTAATTGTCTTAAATGTTCTCTGATTTTCAATTCCAATTCTGCAGTAGTGATTAGGAGTTCTAATAATTTTAAAGGATCATATCCTGATTCCTTTACAACTAAGTCTTTTAGTTGCCTACCTCTTTTGCTATTATCAAAGAATATTACATCATTGTTGTGTAAAAGTAACCATCTTATAACGTGATTCGCATTTAGAAGAACATTAAGTATTTTATTAATGTTGTCTAAAACAAAATCATCACTCAATGTTCCCTCCTTTAATAGATGTTGCATTTTATTTATTAAAAGTTGTACAGAATTTCCTCTTTTAGAATATATTTCTTTAATGGCTTTTGAATTACATGTATTCTGAATTGAACTTTTGGCAGCTTTAAAATTATCCCAGTAATCAATAACATTCATAGTCACTCCCATGTACACAGGTATTATCCAATTGCTAGGGAAGAATTTATCAACAATTTCTCTCATTTTTATGGTATCTGAATGCAGGTAATGTGGAGTGAAGAATAAGCAGACAGTAAGCATGCTGGCTTGAGTTGCTAGTGCCGATGCTTGATGCTCAGGAATAGTATATACAGCCAACTGATTATAGATATCTTCCGATCTTAATTTACCAACAACTTTTTCAGTAAAATCAACATGAACTTGTACACGACTGGAACAATATAACTATTATTTGATATGAGCCAAATTCCTAGTATATCTTCATACTACAAATTTCAAATATTCAAGATATCTTCATAACTAGTTTGAAAAAACTAACATCATTCAATTGGAAATAGAATCTGGATTTTTAATGCAATGTTAAAATTATAACTAAATGTTGGAAATGTGTTAAAGAGTTTCTCTTTTCATCCAGGATCATTACCTATATTTTAAAAGGTAAACTTGTATTTTTTTTTGCTCTTTTCTAGTCCAAAGTCCAAACCCTGCTCTGGTGATGGGAAAACGAATACCGTTTTTTTTTGGTGACATACTCTTATTTTCTCCAAGAAATATGATAGAGTTAATTTTTTTGAGAAAAAGTAATAAGTTAATAGGGTGGTAGTTTATGTATCCACTAGTCAAACTAAACATTTTATAGCATAGTAGCTGTCTCGGTAAAAATTGTATTTTCACCCCTGCCATGTTATTTTTTTAAACTTTAATTTTTCAAACGTTTTAATAATCAGCTAATTAAATAACTTAATAATAAAATATGCTAATTAAAATAGTCCAGTGGTTCTCTTCTTATAAATGCTGTAACAAACCCGACTTTGTTTTATTTATTTAAACTAGAGAAGTATAAACACTAATACCACACTACAGCCTATATGTGTACAGAAAATAATAATTAATAGAATCATGACAATGGAAATTAGCTATATATAGTTAATGTAGTGTTGAGTAATCTAAAATTACAGTGTTTATTTGTAAGTAACATAGTTATGGTGTATAGTTTAAATTATTTATAATATTGTTTTCATTTACACTATTTTAATTACATTGACTTAAAAAAAATAAACTTTTGCTGAGTCTGTTTTAAATTTTGCATGTACTCGTAAGTAATACTTTGTTGGCATTCAAAAAGATATTTTATATCCTGTTGCTTTATGTCCTGTTATTTCAGACAGATGACTCGACGCACCGTCTATGTGTAAATGAGTATGTACCCAGTGCCATAACATTGAGCCATCGCGCACCCTGCGCGTTGCGTTTGGGCAGCACCGCATGAAAACCGTCAATGCGGGCATCCGCAAACATGCCCGATGCACTACAGTAGTGCGGTAGACCCAACAACACCTTCAGACCATTGTTATATAAAAAAAAAAGTATCTTCACGCCCAAAACCTCCGAAGGAGTAGGCAGAGGCACAACCAGGGCACCCTCGACTAGCCGAAGACACTAAGTCCCACAATGTGATAGGTGGCAAGCCTATCGCAAACCGGGCACATTTTCAATCCCGAGCAACGTTTTATTTTATTAGAAAATAGGAAAAATCAAATTTTCTTTTTGTTGCCCGACCCGGGATTCGAACCCGGGACCTCATGAAGTCAAGTCCAACAACTGAACCGCTAGACCACAGAGGCGATATATTACATTGTTATATTGCACACAAAAAGCGTTGATAGCCTTCCGTGTATAGTCAAACAGACCGCACGTATACAACGTTTGGCAGTACGCCTTAAAGAAGGTTATTTTCACCTCAACGCTACATCGCCCAAATCTGCGGGCCAGCATATTACACCGGATTGCCATCGCTCTCCTTTCTCTCTCTATATCGTCGTCGTCCTTTAAATTCTCGGTGACTACGTGACCGATATATTTAAAGGAGGATACCTTCACTAACGCCTCCCCACTTAAAAGCACAGGAGGAATACTGGACACCTGGAATACTGGAATATTTTCCTCGCTCTAAAAACCAAAATCTCACTCTTTTTGACATTATATAAAAGGCCGTGAGACTTGGCATATTTCTCGCATGTCAAAATCAACTTTCTAAGTGCCGAGATCGAAGAACTCAGAAACACCATGTCGTCTGTATAACTGATGCTACTAACAGATAGCCCATCAATAAAGCATCCCACACCGGTGTCACTGAGCTCAACGATCAGCTCATTAATGTAAAGGTTAGAAAATGAGGGAGACGTCAGACCTCCCTGTCTCACACCACATTCCAACCTATACACATCAGAAAACTGACTTTGCCATTTGACCTGGTTAGTCTGGTGGTCATATCAAAATTTCAACATTTTAATGAACTCTCCCGGCACACCAGAGCTGATGAGTTTAGGCCACAGGATATCATAGGTAGACAAATGGGGCCTAAAACCAAATTGGGCGTCGCGTCGTGCAGTTCAAAGTGCAGTCTTAACTGCCTCTCAATCAAATCGTCCAGCACTTTAGCGGTTACAGTTGCCAATGGGATCGGTCTATAGTTATTCTTATCCCCTATATCGCCGGTTTTGTTTTTTACTATGGGAATAATAACAGATCTCATTAGCTCAGCTGGCAGGTAGGAATGTCTAATACAGATTGTGAAAAGCAACCCTAAGAGCCTCGGCTGGTGTGGACCAGCATACAAAAAGTGCTTGATGCTGAGACCATCGTGGCCCGGCGATTTGCCTCTCGTCATCCCTTTATTGAGCGACGTACCTTCTTTGGTCGTAACGCGCTGCGGCACACCCAATACGGTGGCCTCAACATCGATTTCAGTGGTGATTGCACCTGAAAATGGCGCCGAAACATATTAGCAATATCCTTTGGCTCTTAATAGCCATCGATGTTTACCGGTACGCTTGGTTTGGGGCTAAGTATTTTTGTACTTTTCCAAAAACCGCTAGTAACCACCCCAGTCCTCCTGCAGTGTAGGCACAGAGTTGGCCAGGGTCCGCAAGATTTAAATAAAAATACTCACCTAAAATATTCCACAGGATAATCTGCAGGCCTTTTTCCATGTTGTTGATCATAGCCTGTATCTCTTAACAGTTTACATACATCATCAACATTTGACTGTGATTGTGTTGTACTATAACGGTAAAATGCCACCAACAGTCTTTCTCTCACAGCACCAGGAATGTAAAGATCACAGAGAAGAAGCATTGCACCATATAAATATAGAGATTCACACTGCAAAGACAAACAAGATAATATTATTAACAGACCATCAAGGCAGGTTTAGAGGAAGATGCAATTCACTTGCTACTACACCTTTTTGTGGTCTCTAGTAATGAGGACAATTAAGGCCATACACAAATTATTTTACAGAGCTATCTTCTCTCTCACCCATCACTGATTAATATTGTTCACACTTTCCATCTCATTTTCTGTAATACATATTCAACAGACTTCAGTATATAAAACTGTGACATCTTAATATATATAAATTAACTGTCACATTGTTTTTCCGCGATGGACTTCTAAACTACTTAACCAATTTCAATAAAATTTCACACCGAGTGCAGATTGTTACATCTTGAAAGATAGGATAACTTACATCTCAATTTATGAACAATAAAATTTCCATCTGAGCGAAGACAGAACAGGCAGCTATTATATAGAATATGACCTCTTAAAAATTTCTTTTTCTTTTTGTACTCAATAATTTCAACTTTTTATTAAGTCTTGTCAGTTGCCTCACAAAAGTTTTTAATATTTTATTTCAATAGATTTTTTTTTATAATTATCTAATTTAAAATTCATTTTGAATTTATAACTTTTTAAAACTTTCTTTATAAAATGTAAAACACATGCTGCAAATACTTCTTTCTTTAAATAAAAAAAAAGTTTACATAATGCAATACAATCATACTTACTAACAACTGTTTTCCTTCAACATCTTTGATAACAGTATCAATACTTTGTTGAATAAATGCTCCATCGTGCAACTGTTCCACAAATGAATTTAAGTCAATGACATATTGATGAATATTTTCAAAAAGCAAATAAAATCTTGTAACTAGCTCCAAATATCTTTCTTTGAGATCATCATCTAAATCTTGCAGTTTCTAAAAATAAACAGCAGTGTGAAGTTTCAAAAAAGAAATTTTGTAAGTATTAGCATTGCTGTCGATAAGCAGTAGCTATATTTTGTTATATAAAAATAGATATACACAGCACACAAACATCACATATCACAAATGTTATACTTAGAAGTGAGTAAATTTTGTTGGTAAGTCACACAAAAAATTTAACAAAAATTAGTATCATAATTAACTATAACATGGGTTCTGCAAGTTGGAAGGCTTACAATATATCTGTAATATTATTTCAGTATATCTTTGACATACACATATACATTTTATAAGACCAGTTGGATTATATTCTTTGTAATCTGTTCATTGTATATTTAGAATGAATTTGTGTGTTCACTGTAATCTAGTTTTGAATATAATATTTATGAAAATGATAAATTATATATTTTGATTTTATATTACTGTAATATAAAAGCACTTTTGCTAGTACTTACTGGATTAGAGCTAATTTTTTTTTCATGTGAATCTGAAATCTTAAAATAGCAGAAGTCCATAATTACGTCTTGATACTGTTGCACCATTTCTTTTGTACTTAATCTGTAAATATATTAATACCTTACATAAAAGTAAGTAAGAAATAATTTGTTTAGTGAAAGTTAGTAAGTAGACTATACATTAAATAACTGTGCCAGTATATTGTGCAAGTCCCTGAAGCAATGATAAAAAAGGAGAAGGTAGTAATGCTTTAATATTCAACAGAATCTTAATAACATATTATATACACTATAACACTGTAACAAAACATCTACTTTGTTAGACGTTACCATTTTTCAATTAAGAAGCAAATCTAGTTAACAACAATCCAACAGTCAACTCTTATAGTCTCCTTTAGGATTGATTGGTGAGCCTTTAAAAACATAAATAATTATTTACATTGATAAATAACATAAACAAAAGATGAGACAAAAAACTAGTAAACAAATAAAAGGAGGTCAGTAATCAATCTTCTGATTCAGATTGTAATATTTGGAGGGTTATTCTTTGCTCACTAATGTTTATACCTAATGACTGATATCAGGACTCACATTGCCTATTCTAGTTTAGAGTGTCATGTTAACCCACACAAAAAGTTGTACAAAATAGTCTTACATTAGCAACATAGGAATAATATCAAAAACCTGTCTGTTTAAATACCTTCCAATGGCATGAAAAATAATCTCAATATTGATGATACTTGACCAGGGTACTAGAGAATTGACATTTAAATTCACGAGACAATTATATAGATATAAAAACATATGAAATTAATAAACAATGAATTTAAATAATATCTGAACTAGATACTTACGAAAAAACGCTTGGAATGTGATCCTTCAGCCGTAATATTTCAGCCAAAATTGCATTTCCATGGGACACCAATTTTAAAAGATTCTGGGCACATAAATTGTCTTCGGAGAGAAAAACCCTCATTTTTGTATGCAGTCAAGTAGCAGTAAATAAATAAACACCGACTTCTTGTGGACTTTCTAGAGTCTAGCTGGTGGATAGAAAATAATGTATATAAATTAGATATTCAATTATAGAAATGTTTAACAATATTGATAAACGGAAATCTTACAAAGTAGATGTAGATTTTGTTTCTTGTTTTGTTGTTGTTGCTTAATATAAGCATAAGTAAAAAATATAGTTGTTGTTTACGATTTAAATGAAATGTCAAATGTTAATGTCAATACACATCTCAAACCATTGAACAAAAAAAAAAGATGTGAAACACAGAGTAAAACTAACGAAATCACTACAAGATGGGCAACTATAGTGGCCCACTACGATGGGCAATAAGCGATCGTGTGGAGATGGATAGTTCGCGCTGGGAAATAAATAACTAAATATTCCTGCACAGTTTACACAAACTGAATCTAACCCCAAATTATATGCTTGTATTATGGGTGATCGTCAACGATTATGAAACAAACAAATACTTAACAAGAATAAATTTGATAAACACCAAGACTCAGAAAAGCGGACTTTTAAATATTCATCCACAGATTAGTTAATAGTAGTGTGTACATTTTACCTTGTCAATGTGTCAACTGTCAAGGCTCTTACTGAAGTGACGTTGACATAACAGATGACATTTAACGTCTTAAAAGGCTAGCTTCAATTTGTTGTCATTCACGTTTGGTCTATGAAATATAGTCTTTCAGCCTTAGAAATTGAGAAAACGTTTGTGTTAGATGCTTGTTATCACAATAATATAAGGTATTTCAGTGTTTTAATTTGTTATTAATATATTTTTTGTGTAAAGTATTCTTTTTTTTTTGCTCCCACAATGTGATAGGTGTCAAAGCTATCGCCAACTACAGTTCTCCAAAACCGGGCAACGTTGTTTTTAACCGAAAGAAATTGGGAACCGTATTTTGAGTTGTTCGACGTTGTTTTACTTCGTCAAAACTAATAGACCAGAAATGCGTCAGTATTATTGTCGTTATCAGTATTTTGGGCTTTGAAATTTAGCCTCCCAGCCTTAGAAGTTGAGAAAACATTTATTCTAGATGCTTGTTATCAGTTATCACTATAATATAAGGTATTTAAGTGTTTTTTATTGTTATTAATATATTATATTAAATAATATCAATAAGTATCTTAGCAATATATTTTTTGTGTTGATGTATATTGTTTTTAAAGTGTAAACATGTCATTATATTTTATATTTAAATTGCTCATAGTGAAGAACCTCATAGTGAAAATGTGTGCCCTCATTTTTTTTAATTATAAACATATTTCCGCTAAATATACACTAGCGTACACGCCTAACTACATCGACCAACCGCGAGGCTCGGGTTCGATTCCCAATGAGGACAGGCATTTGTGTGATGAACTTTTAGATATCTGCATTTCCGGATCTGGGTGTTTAATAAATTTACTCTGTTATTTATTTAAGTATATAAATGTATTAGAATCGTTGACCATAGCACAAGCATATCATTTGCTTACTTTGGTGTTAGATTCAATTTGTATGACTTGTCCAGGGATATTTATTGAAACGAAGTTACTCACAGCAGGTTTGGAGGAGATAGGTATTTTGTGTAAAAAATGTGGTAGTAAAAACCGTAAGAAAAAGTGGGTGGAATAAAACCGTTAACTGAGACGTGCGCAGGCGCGACAGTCGTATACACAAGCGAGTAGTGCATAATATCTTTCTATTTCTCCCTCACTGCACCCCACTAATGCATAATATATATTCAAGAATTGTGTCGATTCTCACTTAGCCGAAGGAACTTCGTTCCTACCTGGTGTCCCACGACATCACATTTATATTTATTTATGTTTATTGTATATTAGAAAACTTAGTTAGATATTTATATAATTGATGACGATTTTTTCTCTTGTTCTACTGATGACAATTTTTAAAGTATTAGTAGTGATAACTCTGGTGGTCTCTCGTTACATAATCAAATTTGTTCTATACTAACACTTTTTTTAAACATTTTAATTTTGTGCATATTACCTTCCCACTACAATGACCTTCTTACTACTTTCAGTGACTGTCCTGTTAATGTTATTCTTATATCAGAATAATTTCTAACACTGACTTTAACCTCTTATTAGTTTTCTTTGTTTGGTTATCAATTGGTACGAAATGATAGGACAGGTAAGGGTGGCGGAGGTGTAGCAATGTATATTCCTATGAAATTATCTCTCTTTCTCCAAGTCTTTATAGTGCTTCTGCTGGATACATGTTTTTAAACTTTTTTTACGATCCCATATTAAGGTGTTAGTGTGTGTGTTTTACAACCCATCCATGTGTATTGATTATTTAGCTACTTTAGACAATTTAATAAATAATGTACGGCCGTTATATGAATACATAATTTACTGGGTAATTTTAACACTTGTTTAATTAAAAAACGGCTCCCGTTCTATTAAATTATTACACATTCTTTTGTCTGTAAATTTTTATTCGTTACCTCTTTCCCTTACACATCATTCTCCTAACTGTACTTCGTCTCTCCTTGATCAGGAAACAGTTTCCAGGCCTGAATGTATTCATTGTCACAGTCAGCTGCCATCGTGTTTTTTATCGTGATCTCATCTTTCTTTCTTATAAAGAACAATCAGCTAAGAGACGGAGCTTGTACACGTTTCACCGTTTATATAAGAGTATTGATTTAGATGATTTAAAGAATGATGCTCTATCAGTGGATTGGTAACCTGTTTTTGATTCAGACAATCAAAGTTGAAAAATTTAATTCTTTACTTCTAGACCTTTACGACAAACATGCGACGATAAAAAAGATTAAATTAAAACATGCTTGGATCAATGAAGGATATAATGAAGCTGAGAGATAGGGCTAATCGTCATTACCAGAAATTCCCTACTGATTGTAATTTATCTCTTTACAAATCGTTGCGAAATCATTATAACAAGCTTTTCCTGTGCTAAGCGTCGTTATATCTTTAACATAGTAGCCATTTCCGACTGGTGAAGTCTGGTATTTATTTAATATTTAGATCTCTAGGTGTTGGCAACTGGTGTGAAATGTTCAAATCTCAATGACCTTAATTTATACTTTTCCAAGCTTCATGTTGTTTTAGATGACGTCCGAAAATCATATTATGCCATCGCACCCTTTAGAGTTAGACAATGGCCCATCGTAGTGGGCGAATAAGATGGCCTTTTGTGTAGTGCTTACATTAAAAAGAACCAACAACATTGGGGAATTAGCAAGTAGGTAGTCTGTGATTGGGGAATTGTCAAATGTCATTAGTTGTCATTGTAATTATTTAATTTTGATTTGATTTTTTATCAATGAAGTGTAATAAGTAATTCAGTGTAATTCTAATTTGTCGGTTCATGGTTGTTCAATGTCCAATGTGCAATGTCCATACTCATAAAACAGAATTAAAATTAAATCTTGTACATGATGAGCGAAATTATTGAAGTTAAGAAAATTTTCAACATAGAAAACTGCAATTAGTGGTCAGAGGAAAAATCAGTGTTAAGATTTGAGGCAAAATTTGAGGCCAAGAAATATTTGGATAATACCAGGATAATATTAAATAATTTAACACTATCCAGCGAACACATTGTCTATTGTTTTATAAATAATATAATATTATTAGTCCTAATTATAAATTAGCAATTAATTTACCACAAAGTTATTTGTTTTCGAACTGTGATTCCAAAATTAAAATTTGTGTTAAATGTTTATACAGTAAAATTGATAATATGCCTAGTATGTTCTAGAACCGATATATTAAATTACCGGGTCAGAAATATTGATTTCTTTATCAGTTTATTAAAGTTATTAAAACACTATTAATCAAAGCTATGGCTTCTCTAATAAGTTACGAAACACTTGTACATGCAGTGGCAGGAGCTACGGTAATCATTTTTTTTATTTTTAAAAAAACCCTAAAATCTATTTTTTACATAAAAAGCAACATAATAATTTTATAGGATTACATCTGTTTTTTCCTTAAAAAAGTAATAAAATAAAGTAAGAAAATTAAGTAATTAAAATCAACTTTCATTGAGGTTTATAGTTACTTTGATTGGTTTAGGTCCTATATATTAACTATTTAATTTTTTTACAAAAGCTATCTGAAATATCCAAGAATAGCTATTGAAAATATGTATTTTGGCTCTGAATGATTTTTTTATTTCTTTTGAATTATTAATTTTGTGCTCTTTGAAATATCAGTAAAAAACAATCTGAAATTGTGGATCTATGGTTTTAAACTTGAAATATTTTTAGTAATAAATTTATTATAGTAGGAAATAAAATAAAAATGTGATGCCTAAAAAATCTTGGACTTTTTTTTATTTTATAAAATAGCTTTTTCATTTAATGTTGTAACATTAAGATATTAACAAAATTTTGTCCAAACCTAAAGTATAAGATGTAAAAAATATGCAAGAAGTTGGATTGACCAGCATTGACCTGGCTTTCTAGGTATTCTTTATTTCTAGGTAGGCAGGTTTGTCAACGGTAATTACTTTCACAGGATAGAATAATAGTAAAAAAATATACAAACTTACATGTTGTTTCATTATGAACATGATGAATTAGGATTGTCTGCTAAAAATCGGAAAAATAAAAATAAAAAAAATTCTCGAATTTTTAAAAATTTCGCCACGGGACTTGAATCCTCAGTAGCTCAATTGGTTAGAGCATTCGTCGGCTTGAGACGAAAGGTTACAGGTTCAAATCCTGTCTGGGGCGAAATTTTTTCTTTCTTTAAGATTTATAGAAAAAAAATTCTGTTCAGGAATTTTTTAGACAACTCATTATAAATATTTTAATGGTTGGGTGTTGTTAATCAGTCTATTTTTGGAATTATCTCTGTATACATGCTTACATATTGTGTTTTCTCTGTCTAACCGTGGAACAATTTTCAGGGTAGCGTGGTGGGGATGGCTGCTTTTTATCCTTTGGATACTTTACGGTCTAGACAACAAGGTACATTTTTTAATCTATTAAATAAAGTGCACTAGGAATAGTTATGATATTAATGTTAAGTTTAAAAAAACAAATTTGGTGTAAATGAATGATCCACCTTACTTCACTTGGCGATTTTACAATTGATTTTTCTGACTGGGAAACTGATTCTATGCCCGAAGTCAGAGAACATGCACATGAATTCCTAATGGTGTGAGACAACTGTGGCTATATTTGATGATATAATATCAAATTGGCCTTTTGTGTAAGTCTCAACTACCCTACCTTTCAGACATTGTGGCAGCAGAAATATATAAGGTGGTGGATTCCTACCCAAACAAGTTGCCTGTACAGCACTCAACAACCAGTTGTTTTGTTGGTAATGACTTATTTCACCTGTGATCGCCTCTTATAAGCTGCTTGGCAAAAAGGTAGATGATCTATTCTTCAATACATGGATTTGACTACAAGATTTGGACTCTCTAGTTAAGTAGGTAATAGATCTGCTTTATCCTCATTCTCACTTAGAGAGTAAATGTGTGCATTATGGTACAGACAGTATGGTATGCAGACTTGGTATTTCAGGCTTTAGAAAATCTATCAGTAACATGATTGCTAATGCAGATGTTAATAGAAAAGTCTGTTAAGGCTTATAGCATTTTCCTTGATGACGGAGCGATTTTTACCCGTGCTCGTGGCGGTCGCGGTTTTGCGATTTTATTTCAAATTATTATTTCACGGGATGGGTATTTTTTGCGGTCCCACAGCCGCCGCGCTTGAAATTATCGCCCGCAAACTTGGCAGTTGGTTAACGCGGTGCCGGCGGTTGCGGTTAAATAATCAGTACAAATAATATAAAATCGTCGCCCGCCAAGCAACCGCAACCCGCCGAGGCGGCGGGAGATCGCCAACCGCACGGTTAACGGGCAGACGACCGCTGCCGCGAGAACCGCAAACAACCGCAGGCGCTGCGGGTGAAAATCGCGTTGTGAAATCTGATCTCACTTCTTGCATATCTACATTCTACGGAATCTGCGGGCCCACAACCGCCGCGGGTACGGGTAAAAACCGTGAGTTCTTAGTCTTAGACTTTTTAACATGTTCTTTACATAATAATTTCTCATTCTACAAAAAAGTATTAAAAGTGATCTAATAAGATTTATCTTTTACAGTGCAAGATTCAAAAAAACTTGAGGGAAAATCATTTGAAATTTTGATCAAATTAATTCAGGATGAAGGTGTAGAGTCGCTATATCGTGGTTTGTTTCCAGTTTTACAATCACTATCCATATCTAACTTTGTATATTTTTATACTTTTCATGCACTTAGAAAAGTATTTTCCAGCAATTCTAAGTCTGCATTACAAGATTTAATGTTTGGCGTGTTGGCTGGCACTGTTAATGTCCTGGTAACCTCTCCTCTTTGGGTGGTCAATACGAGAATAAAATTAGAAAAATCCTCTTACTCTAGCCTCTCTGAAGGTCTTTTTGATATTTTCAAGAAGGAGGGTGTAAGAGGACTGTGGTCTGGTACAATACCATCTTTACTTCTAGTATCTAATCCAGCAATCCAATTCATGGTTTATGAATCATTGAAAAGAGCACTTACTTCTCGTAAATCTTTTGATACATTAACTGCTTTTTTGGTGGGAGCTGTGGCTAAAGGAGTTGCAACTACATTAACATATCCTCTACAACTTGTTCAATCTCGACTGAGAGCTGGTACAAGTTTGAAACCATTGTTAAAAGACGTTAAAAACAAACCATTAACCATGTTCCGTGGCTTAGAAGCTAAACTGTTGCAAACAGTAATGACTGCTGCATTAATGTTTCTTATTTATGAAAAAGTTGTCAGGTTAGTTTTAACCATAATGAGGGTAAAGTTTATTAAAAATAATTAGTTTCCTCCATAGGTGATGACTAATTTGAGGATAAAGATTAATTGTAGTTTGTGACTAGTCTTACAGCATGACAAGGAGGTGTGATTTAAAATTAATGGGATATTTCTTTTTTTATTATAAGTAGGTTTATATTGTAAAATGCAAGCATAAATATTGCTAAGGAGGGTTATATTGGACGCTGGAAATGATTGTGATTGCTGTTTTAAAATAATATGTAAATTGTAAAACTATGATTTTAAAACTTATGGCTATGAAAACAAATAAATATTTATCTAAAATATAAAATCTGATGCTAATTTTATCCTTAAAGTATCAAATATAAAAAAATAGGATACCAATAAATGTATATCACGTTATTTTTAATTGTGATGAAAGGTGTCCTGAAAACCCAGACTTTGTTATGGTGTTAATCCCTGTTAGAACCAAAGTCCTTCGTTCTAATTTTATTTTAATAATAATTTGTTGTTGTTTTTGTTTTTATTTAATTTAGCAACATCGCTATGTATATTATATAAGTTGTTATAGTAAAATAATATGTGTTCTATCAACAGAACACTTATTATATTAATTTGCTCTCTTTGAGTGTTGCCAAATTTGTACACATAAAAATCTCAATAATTATTATTATTATTTGAAATTGGTTTTCGTTATTTGTACTATGTTTTTGGGCTTTACTAAATTTGTAGACCGAAGAATCTTTATTATTATTACTATTTAAAATCGGTTTTCGATAATAGTAATATTTTTTCGCTACTGGTTTTAGTGTTACTATTGCTATTTCAAATTCAGTGTGAAATATTATTTATGACATAAGAAGGTAGGTACCTATTATCTTTGATAATACATTATACAACTGATAACGGCCTGTAGGTATGTCATAAAGCTTATTTTTACAATCAAAGATATTTCACATTCAATTAGCAAGTATATTACATTAAGAGCGGCCAACCCGGCTTCTTTTTCATACAATCGCTCGTACGTGATTATGGCTTTGTAACAGATCGTTCTTTGAAATTTTGGAACTTATTGGCATCTTTTGCACTATACCTATGTTTCTATGGTAACAAAAAATCTGAATTTGGAGAAATCAATTCCCTATAAACCTCCGAAAATCTGCCCTTTTTCACAAATTTTGCCTGAACTTTGGCCGTTTATAATGAACTCATAAATAGTAAAACTAAAGAAAATATTTGCATAGAAACCTCGCAAATGTAATAAAGGTTCTAAACGATAAACATTTATTTTACGAACTTGTAAGAATTTCCGAAAAACACGTATTTCCTGGAACATGTTTTATGAATTTTACTCACACTATTTTTCGTTTAATGTTACCAATCGCGTTCTCACTTTTTTGAAAGTTACCGATTGCAAACCCAGCTCTTAGGCGCTATCTATCTTTTTTCGCTGAGCTTCTTTTTCTTACATTGCGCTGGATGAAACAACAAGCATTTCAACGCAAGTGCGTTGATGTCGGGAAGGGCCCTCTTAAGAACCTATAATGTTACTTTTACAAATTTTATTTTTATCCGAGTTTGAAAAAAGGAATATTTTATATTATACATACTTACGTAAGTACTTATAAAAGAATCCTACATTCATATTATGTTCGATTATAATTTTATAATGCTTGGTAATCGATTATTAAACCGATTTTTGACGTTCTTTTTATATTTGAAAGAGTACTTCCAAAGTAGTCTCATTGGGACCAATAGGGTAATTCATTAATCTCGATATGATGCGAATTGGAATCGTATAGGTATGTCATTTTAGGTTCTTTTGAACACAGTACTAGTATTACTGTTATTAATACATATTATACAGTTAGTAGATTATTACCATTTAAATCCAAATAAATCAAACGAATCTGATAAAATAATTTATTGTTTACTATTAATTAGATGTTACTACTTCGCAAATATTGTGTTCAAGAGTAGGTCCTTATCTAAAATGACAGACACGATTACAATTTTCGATATTGCGTGAATCGAGCTTCAAGAGAACCCAGTGTGGATCTGATGATAGAATACCAGGGACATCGAGAAAAATCCTCAATATTTATGTGCGTAGATGACGTAGTTTTTGAAATCGAAGTCTTTTTTGCAGTTTTATTGCTCTTAAATTATTGATTGCGATGTGTTTTGTAAGGCTGAACATGTAAAAAACTTGTTACAAAGGCATTTTAGATTCGCAAGCTTGCGTTGATTATTTTTAAGTAACAAAAAAGGAGATTATGTTTGTTATTTATATATGTAATGTATGTTAATCGATTTCTCCGCCTTATTAAATTTAATTTTATGAATCCTCTTTTACTTACTTCCAAGATGGTCTCATTACCACCAAGTCTGGATCTGATAGAATACCAGAGAAATCGATAAAAATACAAAATTTCTTTGTAAGTACGTAGACGACATAATTATTGAAAGTTGGTTTTTGCTTTAATTTTTTTTAATTATTTAATACGTGCAATATACATATTTTGTGATAAGTCAAATTAGGTTGCAAATAGCTAGTTTCCAAATGAATTTACATTATGCTCTAGTAGAAGTTACATTATTGCGTTTTATACCTCTACCGTCTTATTGATAAATGGATGAAATTCATGGGTGTACTTATTCTAAGATTCAACTTCCCGATGAAAATAAAAAAACAGACTTACAAAAACTTTTCAACTGTAGAAACGGCATGAAAAAACCCGACCAAGGGTAGATATTTTCCAAAATTACATAAAAAATTAAATATCTCAGAAACCAGGACACTTTTACTGAGGTAATTTTTTTTCCATGGATAGACCATAATCTGACCTGCCGGCAGGTGCAGGGTTTTCCATGACTTCCGGGGCACCTTGTATGGTTGAATTACAAGAAGTATGTAGTATACAGCAATTATAATTTTGAAGACGTTTAGACAATTTGAGATTTAAACTGGTCGATTTAGAGCTGAAATTTAAGTGTAATGCGATTTTTGTTAAAACTACGGGTTCGCTTGACACGTTGGTGCACTGAAAAATTCTTACGAGTTTCTGTTTGCTTTCAATATGTATACTTGAAAAAAATATTAATCATGCTTTGTGAGACAATGAAACGAAATGACAGCTTAGGTGTATCTTAAAGTGTTTGTTCCAATAAGAATTCATTAGCACATCTACCATTATTTGTTATCCACCATGTCAACATAGATGACAAATGCTAACGAAGTTGTGAGCATCTAGCATCTAATATACTAAGGTAATTCATTCGTGAGTAAATCAATAGTCACCTTCGCGTGCGTTAGGTACTACATGTATATGAGTCACATAAGAAATATTGGTTACTAAAATAGAATTCAAACACCAGTGAAAAACATATATTGCTGCGAACAACCGTGGTAGAGTGGGATTGAACATTATCTATGTTGATGTAAAAATAAAAAGGGTACCTAAATAAATAATAAAAATGTAAGAGCAACAAAAGCTTATGCTATCTCGCTTATACCCTGCTGATAATAAACACAACGGTGTTGTGTTGACCAATAGCACAGTCGTACTTTTGAAGATAGCGCCCATTTGGACGGGGCGCAATGCATCGCAATTATCCGCCTAGATCGCGTGCATACATTTTGTATGGAACAACGCTCACTGTGCCGGGCCACATCGGCGTGAATTTTGTTTGTTACTCTTTCACACAAAAACTGCTGAACCGATTTTCATGACATTTGACACATATATAGAATACAGATAACTTGGATTAACACATAAGATAGTTTTTATCCCGGAAAAGTTCCTGTGAGACCATTAACCACGCGGGCAACAGCTAGTCAAAAATATGAATAAATAAAAGAGATAAAAGCTATTTAAATTAATAGTCAGCTGGGACAAAACATGCCCAAAATTTTCAAAGATCTTCCGGCCATTGAGTTGGATTGCCAAACCAAAGTCTAATGGTAGATTTAAACATTTAGATTTATAATTATTGACGTCACTGTCATTGTTAAATTTTTAAAATTAGTAATTTATACAAGGAACCGTCATAATTAAGATTAAACCTTGCTCGCTTGAGTAGATCAAGAGGTTGTTCCAATGTCATGTTTACATTTTAATATATATATTTAATTTTTAAACTAGGATATCACTATTTATTAGTATGTAGTTGACTTGTCCACAGAACCCTCACACAAACAATATGACCCTAATCCGATCATTTAAATTGTATAACTTATTCTGATTTCTCTATTTTGTACCGTACAAATTACTTCTGAAGATGGAAAAATCCGATACGTTCTAATAAGTGGATAGGATGAATAATAATCTATTTCGCGTTGGTCATCGCATCACGCCTGAACGGATGGACCAATTTTGCTAACTATTTTTTATTGTGTTGGTTATTGTATGGAAAAGGTTCTTATATGAAGAAAAATAGGGAAAATAAAAATCTAAAAATCAATGCTTTAATCTATACAAACTATTAGTAGCTTTTAATGTTAAGCGATACGAAGATCGCCGGATCGGCTAGTTCATAATAAAAACCAAATACTATTTCAAACAATGGTTGAGGTATATTGCAAAAAAATATGTAAATATCAGCACCAACTGCTAAAATACTAATTTTATAGCAAGAGACAGCTGTGCAGCAATTTTACCGGGATCCGTGCAATTGTCATTTTCCTGTTCCGAGGGTAGAGTAGCCAAATAGACTTGCACATTAGACCTTAAATTTAATAAAAAGGCAGCTGAGCAGCAATCTTCCCGGGATCCGTGCCAGTGTCATTTTCTTGTTCCGAGGGTAGAGTAGCCAAATAGACTTGCACATTAGGCCTTAAATTCCGGCCACAAGACAGCGACAACTTGTATGGTCTCGAGGCCTTGGTTGTCTATTCACATCAGGAGAGCCGTGTGCTTGTACTCTGTCTTATCACATAAAAAAGGATAAACTTTAAATTAGAAATGTCAAAGGGGTTGAAATGTTTTTAAAATAAAGAAATGTTATAAATATTTGCTTTATACAATTTAATTTTATATTCAATTTAGAGAACAAGCAATTTTGGTGATGGTTCTGTCAATGGGGCAGGGGATATACCCGTACAGTGCCACCAACTTAGATGTTCAGTAGTCAAAATCGGAACTGAGTCGCTATTACGTGTAGTCATTCCGCGGTCAGTTTCTAACAGTGAGCACTGAAATTTCCAAAACTTCATTTGATTAGCATTTTGTGAATATCGACGCTGTTTACTGAACTGATAAGTTGGTCGCACTCTAGTTTGTTGGATTTCGTTTTAAGTTGATTATTTAACAATGTGTTTTTTTTGGTAAAGATACATGGTGTTATACAATTGTTTTTATATAATGTTAAATACTAACTTATCTAATTAGCTATAAGTATTGGTGATAATTTTGTTAGGCACTCGCTAAACTAATTTTTAACCGACTTTGAGAAAGGGAAGAAATTGTATGTTCGACTCCTATTTTTTACGTATGTTAATCGATTTACTGTGATTAAATTATTAATTATATGTTATCGCTATCTTCTTTCAACGATACTAACGTAAAGGGACAAAACACGTTTGGTGCTGTCAGATTAGTTTGTACATAACATTTTACAGACTTACGGTCAATAATAATAAGCTATCTACAGATAAAGGTAGGCCTTCTAGAGCTTTGTTGCTAAGTTATTTTTGTTGATCGTTGAAAAATAACAGTGGCTGTCTTGAACTGATCTAAAGTAGTCCTATCTCTTAACTTAGACAGGTTATTAATATTGACTGTTAATCTATTTGACGAGTGTGACCAGTTGACATGTCCTGATTAATCTGACATGCCTAAATAGTTCCCTATTTTATTTTTTGATGTTTCATTTGAAAAAAAATAGTAAATTTTAAATAAATAACCTAAGTTGGTGCTCAGCAGAATTATCACCATTGTCATTAAGGATTCCAGTGGGTATTATTACTGGAGTAGTTATTAGATATACCAATTGGGTTCAGGTACAAAGACATTGTTTACAACATACTAATGCATTTAATTATTAGGCGAAATATTTGACAAAAATAAAATGATTAAATATCAAAATATTGTTTTATTTCATTACCAAACATACAAAATATTATTTAACGGTAGTAGTATTCAACCGTGAAAGTTTCATATCTTCAGAGGTTCTTATTACTATATTTGTATATTCTTCGACAATGGCCTCCAGTTCCTTGTGCGCCTGTGTAAAAACATATTCCACTCATAAATAATAAAATATATTTCTGGACAAGTTACACGAAATAGGCTTGTGTTATGTTTGTTAGTCAACGATTCTAATACATAGAAATACTTAAATAGATACCAAAGTAAATTACATTAAATATTTATCCTGAATAAGTATATTTATTGGTTCAGTCAAGTCAAGATTGATGTGGATGGACATATGTACCTGTGGACAGTGTAAACTGGGTCTAGTTTAACATTCCACGATCAAATCCCTCTGATTTCGTCCGAGGGTGGTGTTAAGAGGCTACGAAACCGGCGAGTTTCTATGAAAAGGTAATGAATGTGAAGGAAGGCAGCAAAATCTGCAAGGATCGTGACATTTGGTACTCGATACTCTCTGCTTGACCCCTTAAGGGACTTGGCGTGATGATATGTGTGTATGTAAGTATATATTTATTATTATTTAATAGTAAGGAGTGACAAAGGCTCATTTTTATTCCGATATCTGAACTGGTTTCAACTGAAGAGCTAAACAACTTTAATACGTGGAGTGGCCGCAATGAAAATTTACTAACTTATTAATACACATAGAGTAAAGAACTCCAAAATTGAGCACGGTATGACTGCACTGCGAGACAGAATATAATATCAATTTAACTTGACTCTTATCTTAGTATTTGTTTATTAAATAATAAATATCCCTGGACAAAGTACACGAATTGATCTGACCCTAAAGTAAGAAAATAATATGCTTGTGTTATGGGTGTTAGTCAACGATATTATAACCCAAACCGGGAAATACAGACATCTGTATTCTCTACATAAATGGCTGTTCTTATCAGGAATCGAACCTGTGCCTCGCAGTTAAGTCGCGCACTCGTCGGTAGAGTTAAACTTGCACGCTAACCCTTAAAAACAAAATAATAAGACAGTGTGTGTAATGTTATTTTAGATACACATATGGTTGTACACTGTGCGCGATTCTTGTTAAATTTTAAAAGTATTTAATCTGTTTGAGTTACTTGTAAGACTTAGTCGAGTTAATAAATGCTAAACATCGCATGCCATTTTAGAAGTTACACTTTTATATAATCGTAATTTGGAACACGACGTACGAAAATGCGCCATGAAAAAGAAACAAACAAATGGAATTGAACTTTTTTGTATGAAGCCTGGCTTAGTGCCCGGCCGCCATTTTGTTTTTTTTTTAAAAAAAAACGAAATACTAAATCACTTGACGGTATGTCTTTGTCGTTAGAGTGGTAACTAGCCACGGCCAACAATGTTGTGCTTAGAGACGTTCAATTCAATACATTGTTTCTACAAGGTAATTTAAGTACTCACCATCGATATTTTATTGTAAATAACTCTGTAACGTGACACTTTAGGGTATGTTAATTCTAATACTTTTTTGTTTGTACAAGTTTCCCCTATCCATATTTGTAGGAATTATCGTGCGCTGGCATTAAAAAAAATGGCGGCGGTTGACTTAATCACAAAAGTTCAAACCCCTTTGGACGAAAATGCGTCATTAAAAAGAAATAAACAAAAATGTATGTGATTAAAAAGCTCGGTTTTAATCTTCACGCCCATATCCCGAACAAGTAGGCAGATGCACAACTAAGGCACCCACGACTAGCCGAAAACAGTAGGTCAAACAATGTAATAGTAGGCAAGCCAACCGAGCTCATATTATCCACTCTCGGCCAACGTTATTTAGAAAATTGATAATACACATTTTCTATTTTTTTTTGTTGCCAGACCCGGGGATCGAACCTGGGACGTCTGAGGTCGGACTTGACTTCCTGAAAAGTCAAGTCCGACGTCAGACCGCTAGACCACAGATGTTACAATTTGGAAAGTGCTTAAAACTAACGGAGCGTCACAGTTTGTTCCTAACGGACCCTATGCGGCGGCCAACAAGATCTTTTCAGCCAATCTCAACATACACACAAAACTACTACTCTACTGCACTACTCCGGCTCCAGCACCTAACCCTGAGCGATGAGCCACAACTTCTACCAACAACTGACTCCGTAATGAGAACGCAACATCAAATCGAGAATCGGTCTCGCGGCAGACAACTCTCGATGTTGATATTGTAAATATTCCAATCCAAACAAATGATGACTGCTCGGGCTGAGCACTCTGTTTGCACACAAAAATTCGATGAGGTTGTAAAAATCGCGAGGTTTTTATCATTAAAAAAATGGTGTATTCATAAAATGTTCAAAATTACTGATGCGTAGTTAGATATCTTACTATTCGTACCAAAAACTATTCTATTCTTAATGAATGAAATAAAGTGAAAATGATTTATTAGTGTGTTAGAAGTTTTAACAAAAACATTACATTTTACTAACATATTTTAATTTTAAAATATCTACAATACGCAGTATTTTACATTTCGTCTGTGCGCGTGCAAAAGTAGCTTCATGTTATTATTTTTGGTATTTATCATTACTTTTGGTATTTATCGTTATTTTTAAAACGAACATTAGTAAAATCATCTAAGTCATAAGTTTAATATTCCAATAGTTATGAAATATAGCTATGTGATATTAATTTATTGTTTGTCCTTGTAAACTTTATAATCAAGCAATAATGTTAGTATCCATAATTAAAATAAAATAAAAACGATTTAAAAGATTCACTATCGTGTATGAATTGCACATAAATTTTTTATTTGTCTGTATTAGCGCGCAGTTAAAAGCATCGTAGACGATTGTGTTACAATTCTAAGGAATTGTCGGCTTTTTTTTTATAGATTCTAGTCGATTTGATAAATCGCCTTTCTTAAAAGTAAGAGTTTATTTTAAATGTGGGTTTCATTTCATTTTAAACATACTTTCTGATACTGATTGTAAAGAAAAAAAGAGTTGTGAGATAATAGTAACGAGGACAAAATGGCAAAGAGGCAGTTAGTGGACTCTTTACGTTTGTTATGTACCTATCGCTTCTGTGATCTAGCGGTTCAGTTGTTGGACTTGACTGCATGAGGTCCCTAGGTCTAATCCCGGGCCGCGCAACAAAAATAAAATTGGATTTTTCCAATTTTCTAATAAAATAAAACGTTGATCGGGATTGGAAATATGCCCGGTTGGCGATAGGCTTGCCACCTATCACATTGTGGGACTTAGTGTCTTCGGCTAGTCGTGGGTGGCCTGGTTGTGCCTCTGCCTACCTCTTCGGGGATATGATCGTGAAGATACTTACTTATCTACGTATCTGGTGTGTTTGTTTTGGGAGTTAATGAAATAAGTCTGCGTTACCTGAACCGACTCAAACGCCATCGAATCGTAATGACGGTAATACGATGTTACATATCCTGGCTAGTTGTCACAATAGTAACACAATATATGTTTGTATCTTTCGGGGTAGGCCGTAGGTATATTCTATAAATAGATGTAGCTAGGTCGACATACAGTAACAATCAGTTTTCACCCATGTTGGTCGGGAATCCTTTGCAGAATATACCATATGCCTTCCTGCCAGGCAGCTCGTAAAAGGGGAACATAGGCTTACCGTCACTAACACCGTGACATCTGATTAGGTTATTAAGTTTAGCAGCGACTCGCCCCGATTGGTATCACAGTCTTACTTATTCCTGCCTCCAGAACGTCTGCTTGTTTGCTTTCCAATATCATAAAAAATAAATAACGAATAAAGGCATTTTGTTACGTGTGTAAGAATAAGTATGGGAAGCTTAAAATAATCGATTACGGTTATCCATCTTTGTAGCTCATGAGACGAACGTAGGTTACATGTGACGTTACCGACCATACAACTAATGGACCATTGTGTGCTGTGCAGATTGTAGCAACTGGTCAGGATACTGGGATCCATCACATCTTCTATTTCTGTCTAATGATAATTTTTGTTCTTTGCTAATGATAATATGTTTCGATTGACGGGGTATCCGTTAGAGTATTAGAGTATAGTTAACAATCTGTCATACAGAACACCAACCTGTTTGGCTTCGGGATGCGTGTTGTGCCGCAGCTCCCGCAGGATGGTCTCGGCGGCGGCGAGGGGGGCGGCGGCGGGGGCGGGGGCGGGGGGNCCGCCCCCCGCACCGCCAGGCCGCACGCCTCCGCCGCCTCCACCAGCCGCCCCCCCGCCACCAGGGCGCGCAGGCACGCCGCACGGCAGCCCTCCGTCTCCTGCATCGACACACAAACCACCCTCAGACCGACTGATGACATTACCTCATCTAGTCGCTCTTGCTTACAGCTTTTACTTGGCACATTTTTTCGATGGGTTTAAACGCAATTAGGCTAAGCCGCATGTAACTAAATTTGCAAGTATCACAATAAATTTTTATCCGATATAATTTGTCTTGCACGACTATTGAACGACCCACCGTGACATTAATAATAAGACACATGATATCGCCCGAAACGTTATGTTTTAATTTTTAATAAATTAATTATAATATTTTGACTAGGTGGTAGAGTTTCGCAGCGACTCGCCCGGATCGGTAGGTACCACCGCCTTACCTATTCCTGCCGCCACAACGTCAGCAACTGCCGTTGACATGATCCAATTTGGAGGATGAGGTAGCCGGTGCACTTACTTTGGCTCGAGGCCTTACACCCCTGCCACAGGTTGGCAACGCATCATAACCATCTTTGGTGTATCTAGGCGGCGTGAATTTCTTACCATCAGGAAATCCGTCTGCTTGATTACTTTCCAATATCATAAAAAACAGAAGTGGATATAATGCTGCAAGTACATAACATTCTATACCAGTCAACCTAACTTCATTTGAAAATAGTTTGATTAATGATAAAATAATTTCATTTGCAAATATAATTCCTAAAATGTATAATTACAAAAAATATATTGTGAAGAAAATATATATATTGCGATTTTAGTTGATTGAAGCTAGCCGTACAGTATCAATCCTAACCTGTATAGTACCCATAAAAGTAAAGATAAATCAATAAATAATTTTTGAAATCCACAAAACAACAGAAAACCATCTGACCCACAGCCAGATGCTTCTTTATAGCTCTGTAGCTGTTTCAATCCCTGCGTGAACTATTGATTTAACATAAAAACACGAAGAACACACGCGTCCAGTCTCGCTATCGATGTGTCTCAAATAAGGTCTATTGTATCAAAAATAATTTCACATTCACAATGTAGCAATCGTTCAGTTTATTTCTATTTAAGCACAATTACAAATTTGACTTTAAAATTTATTTAACCCTCTTTGTCAGTATGTGATAGGTAAAGTATGTTATTTAGGTAAAATGATTTCGATCACGACCCGTGACACAACTGCGATGTCCAACTGTTGTGATACGGAGAAGTAAAATTTTTTTAACATACAAGAGGAGGCAAACGAGCACCTGACAGAAAGTGATACCCGCCGCCCACGGACATCCGCAACACCAGGAGTAGGTATCACATATACGTTGCGAACCTTTACAGGCTTATTCATAAACGTTGCTTAACTTTTAATCACCAATTTAAGCAATGCTTAAAAAAATTATTATTCAACGCTATTTAGAGTTAATCATTTGTTTAAATATACTCTTAAATAGCTGTCACTTTAAGCAACCTCGGACCCTTGTTTAAAATTTTAATCAACAAAATGGCTGACTAATAGTATAGGACTGTAATAACATGTTTTATTATGGAGATGGCCAATGACTCCTACGAAGAAACGAATAGTTTTCCAAAGCATTTTGTTATGATATTGGAAGCATAAAAGTAGACAGATTTTCTGATTGTGAGAATTTCACGCCGTCTAGCGACACCAAAGGTGTCAATGGTGAGATTCCAACCTGAGGCTGGGATGTCAAGCCCCGAGCAAAAGTAAGTTTACCGGCTACTTTACTCTACGAACCGGAACAATTCAACAGCAAGCGCTGACGTTATGGCGGCAGGAATATGTAAGGCGGTGGTACCGATCCCGGTGAGTCGCTGCGAAATTCACCTAGTAAGTTGTCACGGTGCTAGTGACGGTAAGCCTATGCTCGATTTTTACGCGCTGTTTAACTCCTGTTAGATGGTAGATGGTCTATTCTACTTTCTACAAAGGAACTCGAGCCAACACGGGGAAAATATTACAGAAATGACATCATTTTTATATTTAGCTTAGTAACATAATGTTGCATCTACATTAATAAATATATACATAATATAATAAATATATATATAATATAATAAAAACATTATTTTTGAAATGCAGTGTATCAGTTTAAACGTTTTGTGTCTATGTTGCATCAACTTTATTTGCTCTAATAAATTTAATTTTATTGTAGTACAATATGTACGAGTATTTTATTGTAGAAATATAAATACTCTTTAGCAAGAGGTTATAGATGTCCGACACCGTATTCAGAAACAACGATGTTGATAATGGATGACAATTGTTTAATCCACTTTTAGCAAAAGAAATACGCATACAGCCACATTTCTACCAAAACCTACCAAGTTAAGCAGTATTTAACTAAGCAATGTCAAAATGAACTTTATGAATAACAAATTTTTAAGCAATGCTTAAGGCTTAATCAAATGATTAGTTAAGCAATGCTTAGGGGGTTACTTAACTATTTTTTATGAATAAGGCAGTTAAGGAATAAGTACGCTCTTTTCTTGAAGGTTCCTAAGTTTTTTTTTTATGATATTGGAAGGCAAATAAGCAGACGGATTTCCTGATGGTAAGAAATTCACGCCGCCTAGAGACACCAAAGGTGGTAATGGTGCGTTGTCAACCTGGGGCCGGGATGTTAGGCCTCGAGCAAAAGTAAGTTTACCGGCTTCCTTAACTTCCGAACCGGAACACGTCATGACGTTATGGCGGCAGGAATAGGTAGGGCGGTTGTACCAATCCGGGCGAGTCGCTGCTAAACTCTACCACCTAGTCAGAATTCACGGTGTTAGTGACGGTGAGCCTTTGCTCGCCTTTTACGAGCTGCCTAGCAAGGAAGGCAGATGGTCTATTCTACAAAGGAGCCCGGACCAACACGGGGGATAACCGTTTGGGAATACCGCCCTCGGTAAAAGATTCCACAAGGTGCTGTGCGGGGTAAGAAATGTCTTCGGAATCACACAAGTGTAGATCGCCACGTATCAAGATGATGGGCATGACACTTTAAACTCTGACGCGATGTCCAAAGCTGGAAATCAGCGGTTGCATTCAAACTAAACAACGCCTCAACAGAAAATTCTCAGTGACCCAACTTGCCGTTGCATAGAATATTGCAAGGAATCAAGCCGATTGGTAATCATCCCGTCATTGACAATTCGAGTTGCTCTACGTTGAATGCGGTCAAACGGAAGGATCTGATACTGTAAAGCCCTGCCCAGAGTTAAGTACTCCAAATGAGGCCGAATTTACGCTTTGTATAGATATAAGCGAGGGGCCGGCTTGAAATACTGTCTCACTTTACTTAGCACACAAAGTTTCTGAAGTGAAACTTCTTTAGAATCGTTGTGATTTCAAACCGGATGCAACGGAAAAAACGACAGGTAAGACACAAATACAAGAATGTGTAGAATTATATATATTCATCTCATTTTTTCGTCGATTTACTGAAGTTTCACTTAAAACTTAATAAAAGCGTTGATCGATTTTTAAAACATTCAGTCGAACACCCGCATAAAACTATAAAAATTACTTTCAGCTTTCGACATGGACAAGCTTTTGTTGCACAACTTTTATTGTGTTAAAAAGCAGCAAAATTTGTCGAAGAACTTGAGTCTCTCTTAATAATGTCGTAAATAGGACTAGAATTGTGATGGCTCTGATGGATGGATGTGATGGATATTACTCTCAAAAGATTACAGTCGCGTAATGAGCATATTATAATTAAAAATAAATAAAAAAACATAATAATTGATAAATTATTTGAAATTTGATTACGCCATATTGTTTATTATAGTTTAATATTTAATAAAAAAATAGAAATTATAATATATCTTTTTAACCGACTTCGAAAAAAGGAGGAGGTTTCTCATTTCAACCGTATATGCTGAATGCTGCTGAAATACCTCTGCTTTTGTTTTGAAGAACAAAAAAAATGCAGTTAACGTTTTGTTCGAATGCAGATCATCTAAATATGGACGGACCTAAATAATGATGACAATGAGTAAACGATATTGTAACAGAAAGTATACATACCATAATCTTCAGTGTAAACCAGCGAGGTAGAAACTGGCTGTTGTTTATAGCTTTTTTAGTTACAGCCAACAATTTTTCCGGATCAGCAGTTTGCAAGCAAGTATACAAACTATCAAAGTCTATGTTTTCGTTTCCTGCAAAATACAAAATTATTAGGGAAAAATAAATATATAACTATATTTAGAAACGTGGACGTATGTCAAGCAAAATTCAAGAAAAGAACTGGCGACACAGAGCAGTGTGTATAATATTACAATAAATATATGAGCTGCTTTTGACCATTTTACAACTTAAAATCTTAGTTTCAGAATACTCTATTAGTTTAGACTAGGGGTGGGCAAATTCTTTTGACCGCGGGCCGGTAAATTAAAAAAAATCTAGTGGCGGACCAGTAAATTATAATTAATCTTGATGCGGGCCGGTTTATTAAGACACCTAAAAATAGCAGTAAATATTATGATTACAAAAAGTTGTATAAAGATAACATAAGGCATTTATTTATTATTTTACAATCCTTTATTAAAATAAAATCTATTTATGAAGTCTTTAACATATGAAATACGCAATATATATGTTTGAAGAATCGATTCAGTATCATAATTGTTCAAATTTCATTAGTCTTTTAACATTTCGACCTTTAATTATTATAAGGAGGTTCATATTTTTTCTAAAAAAACCTTCTGCGGGCCGGATTAAAACCTCTCACGGGCCGGATGCGGCCCGCGGGCCGTAGTTTGAACACCCCTGGTTTAGACCATATAAGCGGTACTTGAGCGCGTCGCTATTGGTATATAACACCTGATCCGGATCGCGGCCTCATACTTAAGAGATTCAGAGAGCTTTTCCTTTTTTTTAAGTTATCAACGTAATTGTGTTAGTTAATGAGCAAACTTCTATAAACGTATATCAAATACTTTATTGATTACAAACCGCAATTGTTATAAAAAATCGTCCACCTCCAGAACTAATTAGGATAATATTTGAAAATGTATTTACATATCTCTGTGGTCTAGCGGTCTGACGTCGGACTTGACTGTTTGTAGTTCCGGCCGGTTCGATCTGCGGGTGGGGCAACAAAAAAATAGAAAATGTTTATTTTTTTTACTTTCGAATAAAAATGAAGTTGATCGGGTTTGTGTGTCCGGTTGGCAACAGATCTGCCTCGTATCACGCTGTGGGACTAGACTTCGGCTAGTCGTGGGTGTCCTGATTGTGCTTCTGCCTGCCTCTTAGGGGATGTGGGCTTGAAGATACTACTATCTCTGTACACTTACTAAGTAAGGCTCGCTGTATAGGATCTAGTGCGTCCGGATCTTCCTCGCGTAATTCTGCCGCTAGTTCTTCGGGTCCAATTATCTGTGTAAAATAATACATTTTAAGTAAATAGTATTACGACTGCGAGAAGTTTTTAAAATTTCAAGTCAAAGTAGTTCATGCGACGTACGTCGTGAGGTAATTATCATTCAAGGTAAATGTCGTAAAACATACACATTGTCACGTATTTAGACAAGTTGTCATGTATCCAGCTAAGTTCAAATGACTGGCGACATAAGGCCACGTGTAATATTACAGTAATGAGCTACCTTTACAACTTGAAACTTATACTTAACCAAAATAACTGAAAGTTCCGTATATTATTAAGCCTAATGGAGCTTATTTAAAACATAGTTATTGAAATACTGATAAGTCAATTTTTCTAACTTTTTATTTGTCGGTATGAGGTAATCAAGTAAAGCCTTTAACTTAAATTTAAATACAGAATTCAATTTTTGAATGCAATGAGGGAAGTCAAATATTCTTAGTATTCAACTTGGCTGTTATTTCACATTTGTGTTTTCGACGGACTAAGTCCTAGTCAAAAATATGAGTGGACCGAGAGAGGAGTGTAGCAGTGACCTGTGGGTGTGTGGCGCCGGGCCGGGCGAGGAAGGCGTGCTCGGGCGGCGCCAGACGCAGACAGGTGAGCGCCGCCGCCA
>NJDD01000172.1:425999-437310 GCA_002245505.1 Calephelis nemesis
CCCCCGCCAGCGCCCCGCACCCCACCAGCGCGCCCAGCTGCCGGCGGCTGCCTGACACACACACACACACACCTACACGTTCCCACAGGCCGGAACCAGTCTTGCTTTCGTGTAAAATGTCAAGCGTTTTATCATGACCATTGTTGATTTTTTTTTTTTTGTCTGTTGTTTTGGAGGGCTTTTACCTATGCAGGTATGCCAGCCCTATGAATGCTTAAGGAACCTTAATAACAATGAATAAGAATTAATTATAAGTTTTACAAGAACATTTCAAATAGTTCCTTCGCTGCCTCTCCATTTGGGTGTGATAAAATATGAACAAAAGCTCCCACATCAAATCTATTGATATTGTATTTTGCAAGCAGTAAAGTTCTTTCATGGCAATATTTGACACATTCCATCAACAGGTGCTGGACATCCTCTACTATGTTACATGTCTCACAATTAGGTGAATTTACTTTTTTCATTAGATACCCAAATTTATTGGTTGGATAGTGTCCAGATCTTAAACGATGAGCTATAACAATATGATTTCGAGAAACTTTACTGTTTGCAAACCATGGTATCGGAGGAGGCTGACACTGAATAGTTCTATACCAGATCCCCTTCTCCTTACTTCTTTTATCATAATATTCTCTAAATTTATTAGAACATATATGCTTACATTTACTTACAATTTCCGTGTAATGTGGAATAATGTTTATGTCAGACCCCTCCGATACAGCTGATTTTGCCAATCTATCAGCCTCCTCGTTACCACTCAATCCTATATGCGATGGAATCCATTGCAACCGCACATGCACTGATTTGTAATTTAAATAATTTATTATTTTTAAAATTTCATAAGCTATCGGTACACCTCTTTCTCCAGAGACGCATCGAGCTATATGCTGTAAACCACTTTTAGAATCAGTAAGTATAACAAACTTATGATTTCTAAAATTATTTATGGTTTCTATATGTTTCAGTGCCTGTGCCATTGCAACAAGTTCCATATACATTATAGATATACAAGTTTGATTTTTGAACTTTGCGGAGTACTTTAGAGCAGGAATATGAAATGCAGCCCCCTGGCCATATTTGTTTTTAGATGCGTCTGTAAATATTTGAATATACCCTGTGTAACTTTGGAAAAGTTCTTGTAAAACTTCACATCTAAGTTTATCCGCATTATAAGTTATCTTTGGTTGATTAATACATTTCAAGTCTATTTTAATTATACGATTGATTTCTGTACTAGAAATCCATTTACATAGTGAAAACATATCCAAAATATTGGCGGAATATACATTATGTTGGATACAATCATTATATATGTTGCAAAGTAATGGTGTTTTTCTTTTCAACCAGAATCTTAAATTTAACGTAGCATATAAAATTTCCAAAGTCTCTGTGACAGGGTTATTGGTCCATGACTTACATTTTATAAAATATTTATAAGCTAGATACATTCGTCTTAAAAATAGTGGGTGTAAACACAGTTCACATTCCATAATATGTATAGGGGTGCTCCTAATAAATCCCCCTATTATCCTCATGGCTTGATTTTGCACCTTGTTAATCTTCTCAACATGACATGTAGCACTGCAGTCATACAAAAAACTAGCATAATCTATCCTGCTTCTAATTAAAGATATGTATAAAGTCCTCAAATGTTTAGGGTGCATACCCCAGCGTGGGCCAGATAAAACTTTAAGCAAATTTAGTAATTTCGTAGTCTTTTCGGTGATTTCGTTAATATGCTTAGCCCAGCGTAATGATTTATCTAGCCATAAACCTAGATATCTAATGTTATCTACTGAAGCCAAAATTCTGTCATTAACTTTAATTTTAATATCATTTCTTTTGCGTGAAGTAGTGAATAGACATATTCTCGTTTTAGTAGTAGACAGTTCCAAACCAAGATTTTGCAAAAGGTCAACCATAACATCTAATGCCCTTTGTAATTGAGAGGAACTGTAATCTATATTTTCATGGCTCAAAAATAAAACGAAATCATCTGCATACTGGGATACCATTACGCCTTCAATTGCATTACATATGTATGATGTGGCTATATTAAACAATAAAGGTGATACAGGGTCACCTTGCGCTAAACCTTTTCTAGCCCACCTAGTATAATTATTCCCCGCAGCGTCATATTTTATCATTAATCTTCTCTCATTTAAAAATGACCAGAAATATGCACAAATTGCTTTACCTACCTCTAAACTGTCCAAAATTTCTACAATTTTGTCAACCAATACATTGTTGTAAGCATTTTCTATGTCTAAAAAACAGGATAAAGTTGGTTTTTTATATGAAAACCCTAATTGTATATAAGACACTAGCCTGGTAAGACAATCTAAGCAGGATTTTCCTCTCCTAAATCCAATAGTGTACGCTGATAATTTATTTGTACTCTCTACATACCACTCTAATCTTTTGCCTATAATATTATGAAAGATCTTACATAGACAAGATATGAGCGAAATCGGTCGTAACTTTGGCGTAGTACAAGTATTATTGCTATTAATCTTTGGAATCGGAACTACGAGTATTGTCCGCCATTGGTCTGGTACTATCCCAAAATATAAAATACAATTGTATAAATCTATCAAATATATATATAACTCTTTAGGAAGATTATAAATCATAGAATAACTAATACCATCATAACCGGGAGCAGTATCTTTTCTTTTCAGACAAGATTTGAATTCATCTACAGTAATAGGGCTCTCCAACAATTCATTTCTCGATCTGAAGTTGGGAGGGGCATTGATTACTATATCAGGAGTAAGGGAGTCTAAAAGTTCTTTTTTGGATAAATCATCAACGTAGTTAGTATGTTGTCTATGCCCTTTAAACCAGCGCATCTTCCGCCACATATCAAACACTGAAGTTGTTTCAGTGTTTGATATGTGGCGGAAGGAGTATGATCAACGACCATTGTTGATAATTCAGTTTAAAAATTAATAAGTTAAGCTCATTAGTTCCTAAGTAAAGCTCATTTTTATGATAGGAATATTTTACAGATTATCTCAACAATGTTTCCAAGTTAGCAGTTATTGAATTATAGATATGAAACTTTTCATTAATCGACTATTTAATTTTGGTAAATTAAAACTTAAATGTGTAGGAATATTTAAGTGTATAGGTCATCTTAACTTCATTTTAAATCCCAATCATGGCAGTATCGTGAACGTAAAAATTTTTCTATTAAATTACCACAACATGGGGCATTATATCTTTATATATATAATTCTTCTGTGAGTGTGTATGTCACTGAACTCCTAGACGGCTGGACTGATGTTGATGAAAGTTTTTGCGCGTGTTCAAGGGAATTCGAGAATGTTTTAGATTCACAATTTGGTCTCCTGGAAAATGTTTTTTTAATTATTTTTTTAATAATAAGTCGTTGTTGATTTTGGAATGTTTCACATCGGATCCGACAGACTGCGCTACTGTCGAAGCATTAATGTCAAGCGATACGAAGTTTGCTGGGTCAGCTAGTATTTGTATATATTAAAAATTGGTTCCCTCATTTTAATTAACTACCATTACTTAAAAAGTTCAGGAATTTGTATGCAGAATTGATAATTATTTACCTTCAATTTAGAATATAATTTGGATATAAAATAGTAAGAACAATATTTTTTACAAACTTTAATGAGTCGCCAGGCGGAGCTGCAGAAATGTATTAAAATTGTGATTGTCACATCGAATTAAATTGAAAGGCGTGCTACGAGTGCTACGCTGGCGGATTAGATGAAATAAATAAATACTCGTTATATTATCCGGAACTATACTAGGGTATAATTATTTGAAGGTGTAACCATTGCAAAGTTGATAACGTTTTAAGTTCAAATTTAGGAAGGACGTGCAATTTAAATGACGCTATTATATAGTTATAACTTGAGGCTCTCTCGAGAGTGCGTCTTCTTTACATTAGTGACATTGCATATTCTGTGGCCGCGCCCCAGTATATTTTTTCCATGCGATTTGAGTATTGCGATTCAAAATGGTTTCCTGAATTTCTTGAAATGTAAATCGCACCTTTGACAGTTAATGTGTTCCAATGTTAAGAGTCTAAGTATATATTGAAAGTAAGTATATAACGAACGCGGAATGTATTTAGAGTACATAATAAAGACATATATATTTAATGTATCATTAGAATCAAGTGTATTTCCTCTGGTATATAAAAAATCTGTTGTCCATTCAATTAATAAGAGCAGTGATAGGGACTGCGTCAACAATTTGGTTTTCGTGAACGTATATCAAGCGTAGAGCTTCCATGACTAAACTTGAGAGAGCGCAAAGATCTGTTCTGAAGGTTATGAACTTTCTTCCATTTTTCTACTCGACCAAAGAGCTTTATGAAAAATGTCAGGTATTTACCGTACGCCAGCTATTTATATTGCATGTTATATTTAGAACACATTCAAGTTTACCATATGAGGCTAGATCAAATAAACGATCTAACCAAAGGATTCTGCCTGTGTCAATTTTTAAAACATTTTTCTCCCATAAATTCTTTTGTTTCTCAGCACATTCTTATACAACAAAATCAATTCCAGGCTAAACATTTCAATCTTACCAAATATATATGTAAACAAATAGTAACTATTTGGTTATCCTCACTATCCTATGATGAAACTGAACTACTGTTAAAAAACTGTATTATAAATGTCTTAACATGCACAAAAAATTAGTAAAACATTGAGTTGTATAAATCCTTTTCTAAACACCCCTGCCAAACATATATTTTGCACTCTTGTTTTATTTGTTACATATTATATATACAGTAGCAAACGCTCCTACACTCAAATGACACACAAGCGGGCGCTTTTATACATACACACACGTCATTTACACCTTCTTAAGTGTTTTTACACATACACACGCACATATGGACACACATTTACGCAATCGTCGGTAATGACACATGTAACCTACGTTCGTCTCATGAGCTACCAAGATGGATAACCGTAATCGATTATTTTAAGTTTCCCATACTTATTCTTACATACGTAACAAAATGCCTTTATTATTTATTTATTTTTTATGATATTGGAAAGCAAACAAACAGACGTTCTGGAGGCAGGAATAGGTAAGACTGTGATACCAATCGGGGCGAGTCGCTGCGAAACTTAATAACCTAGTCAGATGTCACGGTGTTAGTGACGGTATGCCTATGCTCGCCTTTTACGAGCTGCCTGGCACAGGAAGGCAGATGGTCTATTCTACAAAGGAGCCTGGACCAACACGGGGCAAGATTCTGTTAAACAGTTAGTAAGAGAAATGAATAATTTTAGAATGTTTGTGTGCGTGTGTGTGTGTGTGTGTGTTACCGAGCGTGGTGAGGAGCGCGGCAGCGGCGGCGGCGCGGGCGGAGGGTGTGGCGGCGGAGGCGGCCGCACTCAGCGCGCTCGACACGCGTCCGCCCGACAGGTGCCACTTGAACACCACCCACTGGAACATCGCCTGACCGAGACAATGCCTAACATTATACCGATTCAACCCGTCATTATCGTCTCCTCCTGACCGACCTCTGCCATTTGACCTATCGAAGATCTAATTCAGACGGGGACATTTTAAATCCATTTCTTATAGTCTCACAGCAAAACAATTTTCGCGTCCATTATTGCAGATGAAATTTAGATTATTGAAAAAATATTTCTATTTATGTGATAATTTATTCCCTCCATATTGGTCCTTCGAGCCGGATTCGTTTCCTACTAAAGTACCTTCGTTCCATATAATCTTGAGTATATGTGACTGTTACGATTCTTTAGGTGCATTTCGATTGCTTTGAAACTACTATTTTTTGACTTATCAAATTGATTTTAAAAGGAATTCATAAAGACATAACGACTTACTAAGTTTGGATCATCTTTGTCAGCAATGCTGATTGCTGTTTCTGCCAAACGGACGACACACGCCCCCGCATCATGGATCTCGAACAACTTTATTACCTGGCAAATACATTTATGTATAATTATAATCTTATTTTAAATTACAAAATGATTATTTTTTACGTATTTCATAAAATTATTGGACTTTGTGAAAAAAAACTAGTGATGTGCTCGATCACTTATAATATATATCCGCAAATACAGATTTATAATGTCAAGGAACGCGGATACCGATACATACTTAAATCATAAAACCAGGTATTTGACTGGCTCCAAATGACTAACAATACCCGTGTTATTTCGGAATCTTCAATCTTGAAGATTCCGAAGTATCACGGGTATTGTTAGCCTTTACGATACTGAGACTGTACAAAAGAAACAAATATCCAGCGAATAGTTGTTACATAATACCAAAAACAAAAAATCTTGATCGGGTTATTTCTAAGATTTTCTTCGGTATTTATATGTTATGAATGAAAATCAATCAATACAGGCATAATTGTATTTTTTTATTCTTTGAATTTTAATTATTAGCGACATATCCGTGCGATTTGTGATAATATTAACACTACTGTTGATCTGAAAACGTGTGAGTGTAACCAACTTACCTTCATGTAATAAAGTACGAGTGCCTGATGCTGCGTAAGTCTAGCGGTGGGCTCGGCCACCAGTTGCCGTAGGAAGGGCTCGGTACTAACGCCTTTGGCGGCACGACAGAATGCCGTGTACGCAGCCTCTGCAGAGTCTAGCTCTAGCAGTGCGAGACCCAAGATAAACTGACCTGGTTAAGAGAAACACAAACTATATTCCTGAGGTTGCAAATGTCTATGCACAGTACTGGCTGTTTTTTTCAGGGGAGAAGCAATTTGTGTCTCAATTTTATTGTTAACTCCTACACATTTTTATAGACTAAGAAAGCGAGCGAGCGAACAAGTAGCTTTTCGAATTATACGAGTCACAAGAATCTTTGTATACATCCACGTAAATCAATTTGTGAATTTGAGTAAGAGCAAGCACACGACTCTCCTAATTGTAAGAGAGACATCAGCGGCCTAGAGACACTAAATATATTATAGGCGTGTCCATTGGCTAGGGAGTCAGGCCTATTGTGCTTACCCTAGCCTTCGAACCAGAACATGGTATCATTATGGCTGCAGGAATAATGGCGAAAAATTCTAAGTTATTTTTTTTTTGCAACTTTGAATTATTGTAAAATACATGTAATTTTACCATGACTTATGTATCGAAATATTTAAAGTGTTCATGCAAGTAATATACGGAGCTACCATCGAGTAAAGAGACGTAAACTCGTAGTAAAAGCTCAGATATTACTCTAAATAGGTTAGGTATTCTATATACCAAAAAGCTAATAAAAAAACTGTTTTTTTTTATAAAATGGCAGTAGCAAATGCCGACAAAGCAATTTTCATTTTAACTATTCGTTTTGCTTGAATAAAGCATCATTTGGGCCCAGCCCGCAATCACTGCTTTCTATACCATCTTAAGCATTGCGCTCGTCCCTTAAAGCATGGAAACTTAAATAAAAAACCACAGACCGTGAAAACGTAAAATATATGAGGCATGCTGCATGTATGAGTGAGTATGAATACGTAAATACTCATACTTAACGATATGTTCTATTCATTTTTACTTACGGCCAATATTAATAATTTAACTAAGACTAGAGATCGTGCAATTTTAGATCAGTTGCCAGATAACCGCTATTATTTTTCGATTATTAACAAAAATATCTTAGCAACAAATCTCTAGAAAACCTATCTTTATCTGCAGTTAGGTTATTAATATTGGCCGTTAAAACGGTACCATAGCACACAACCACAAAAACGGTTTTTGTGGTGCGCATGCTTCTCAATCTAATAATAAATATTTTTGTTGTGCACCAAATACAAATATACCTTATCCTTATCGCCAAGTCAGCGATCTCTTCCAGGCAACCCTCAAGTATGGAACAAGATATAGGGGACTACTGTGTAATGGTGCTCTTAAAAATATAAAAATGCATCAAATACTAGACAAAATAAATCATCCTAAAAGCAGAAGCCTGTTTTAATTATAGGTATTAGAATTTAGAACAAGCAATAAAACTATTAATTACAGTGAACGCAGAAAGTGACGCTTTAACATAATTTTGCAAACATTAATATTTGGAGCTCTCCTGATATCTACGGGAAGAGAATTCCAAAGCCTCACTGCCTGCGAGGCAAAAGAACGGCTATAGTAACAAGTGTTACGAGAGGGAACTTGAAGAGTGTAATTATTACTGGACCTGAGGAATTTTACCTCACTGTTACAAAACTTAAATCTCTCCTTTAAATAAATAGGCGCAAATGGATCAAAGAGAATAAAGTACAGAAGATACAGTATATGGCAGTTTCACTTGAACTTTGCACGAAATTCGGAAACGTGATCAAATATACGCAATGAAAATATGAATCTAAGAAGATTAAGATTTAGAAGATTAAGAAGTAAGATTTACATAGCTAGCGTCAGCATAATCTAAGATTGAAAGTAGTAGGGAATCAGCAAGCATAATCTTGGTAGGAATCGGGAGCAAAAAGCGAAGACGTTTCAACGAATTCCAAGCACAAAAAAATTTCCTACTGACCTCCTGTAGTTAGTTAAATAAATAGTAAGGCTTTCGTAGGTATAGTAATGTACCAAGTTATATTTGAATGCGTATTTTCTTTTTTTAATAATAAAATTAAGTTCATTACCATGCGAGAGCAAAATTGCCTAGACAAACCCTAAAAAAATTTCCAGTCATCTTCGATGTTGAAATGTAATTTTGTTTAGAAGAGTCAACAAATAAATTAAAACAAAACTTACGTGAACAAGAATTCCATTCACACCAGGGCTCCAACATATTGACGTAGCTCTGGACGAGACGCGGTTGGTTGATGGATGCCAGCCACCAGCCAAACTCAAAACCTCCACTCACAGCCCAACTGGATTTTTCTTTCAGGATTTTATAGTAAAAGTTTGTTCATTAACTGACTCCAAAAACAGACAGGTTTCAACGCGACTTTTTGTATTTTTGCTACGCGATTACTATTACGCGTCAATAGTTAGCCGATTTTGGTAGGTTTTTTAGAAAGATACCGAGATGGTCCCATATTAATTTTATCGGTTTATATTTCATAATGCTAAAATCATTGTCAATATAAACGAAAATATATGCATAAATAAGTAGAACTCAAAAACTACTAGTAGGATGTTGACACATTTTTTGTGGAACCGTTTGGGTATTATTTTCAAAAAAAACTTATCTTAACACTACGTGGTACTTTATTAAAATGAAATAGTAGCAGTCGGTTTTTGATTCCAGATATTACCTGAAAATTTTGACATTTATGTACAGCATGAGTATTGAACCTAAACATATTATAGCGAGAAAATTTACCTCACACATTCTAAAGTGTCAAAATTTGATTCTATTTTAAGATTGATAACAAATAGACGGATCTCCAGATAGTAAGAGATAAACGACGCCTATAGACCCTGACGAAAGTCACCGACATAGCCAGCCGGGTTAGCAAGCTGAAGTGGCAGTGGCCGGGGCACATAGCGCGGAGAACTGATAGCCGTTGGGGCAGAAAAGTTCTCGAGTGGAGACCACGTACCGGCAAGCGAAGCATAGGACGGCCACCCACGAGATGGACAAACGACCTTATGAGGGTCGCGGGGTCTCGCTGGATGCAGGCCGCTTCCATCCGGTCGACGTGGAAGTCAACGGGGGAGGCCTATGTTCAGCAGTGGACGTCCTATAGCTGAAATGATGATGATGATAGACCCTGTAGCGTGAGGAGTAGATACTTCTTTAGAGTGTGGAGCTACTGGTACCTTGCTAATTTAGCGCCAGGATCTTTTAAGATGTTTGCAAGTTAGATTATTCTATTTTCGAGCTCGAAATCCGAACACATCGAGTATCGATATTTCGAACCGAAAAGATTAAGGTATTCGTGCGAGCTGCTATACAACATTGTACCATCTAGTAAAACAAAACTTTTATAAACTTGTAACTTGGATTCTTATTTAACTGATCGAAAGCAAAATGTTGCTATAGATAATGTTATATCTGATGGCACAGCAATGACGATAGGAGTGCCTCAAGGTTCTATTTTGGGCCCTTTATTGTTCTTTATATATATTAACGACCTTCCGTTTATGGTAGAACAACTAGCTGAGATTGTACTTTTTGCCGACGACACGTCTTTATTATTTGATTTACAACGTAAAGAAACCAACTGCAATTCAATTAATCATACCTTAGAACTAATTTCAAATTGGTTTTCTGTTAATAATTTAATATTAAACTCTTCTAAAACTAAATGTATAAAATTTACTCTTTTGAATGTAAGCTCTTTAGAGCCCAAAATTAACATTGATAATGTTGAACTTAAGCCTGTTGCAGCCACTACGTTTCTGGGGATAAATTTAGATAAAAAGCTACAGTGGCGCATACATATCGAAAAACTGGTTAGTAGGTTGAGTTCAGCTACTTTTGCGATTAAAAAAATAAGATCAATGACGAATGTTGCCACAGCCCGCTTAGTATACTTACCGCTTACAATCTTAAGCCAAGAGACTCCATTCGCGAACTATTTAAGAAAATCAATATATTGCCATTGACTCTGCCATGTTTGTACATTTACAAAAATATAGTTAATGTGAAGGAAAATATAAATAAGTACGAAAAATGTCAGCCATATCATATTAATTCGCGTCACAAAAATCACTTGTTGCCACCGCGGTTTAGATTATAAACTACAAGAAAATCATTTCTAGGAAACGGTGTTCGTTTTTACAACAAAATTCCTAAGGAAATAACAGACCTCCCTGATACGCAATTTAAAAGCGTAATTAAGAGAAAACTTATGGAAAAAGCATATTACAAAATCAGTGACTACATTGATGACAAGGATATTTGGACATAATACTTAATGCCTTTTTACGAATTACAGGCTCCAAACATCTCGTCACAATATTATCATATTGTTTTTTTTTCTTTTAATTAATTTATAAATGTATATATTTTAAGTTATTTTTATGTTTATATCTTTTTGTTCGCTAACGAATGTTATTTTATTATTGTTGTTGACATTAGTTTATCATAATATTATCTAATTGCAATGTTTGTTAATGAATATTATTTGTTATTGTTGTTGACATTAGTTTTTCATTATATTAATTGTAATTATTATTGATTTGTTGTGACTTTCAATGAGAGATATTTTTTATCCTATGTTGAATAAAAATATTTGACTATTGAAAAAAAAAAGGATACAGTTGGTGAGCGAGGTGGTACGTCATAAGCGGTAAGGCCTGGTGCCAGGCGAGCGGCGCCCGGGCGGCGGCAAGGTGCGCTCGCGCGCGCCGCCCCCCCGCGCCCGCCA
>NJDD01000172.1:451085-461576 GCA_002245505.1 Calephelis nemesis
TTGTCCAGAGATATTTATTTATTTATTTATTCATTATTTTCTTAAAAGTAGGTAAAAAAGGGCTGTAAAGAATAATTGTATTGTACTTTACAATTACATCTTCATTTTATGAGTTTGATATATTATGTATAGTCTGTGCTTTTATAATTTATGAAATTAAATTACCATATACTATATAGACATAATTAAAAGAAATGTTTGTCAAAACTTACGAGGCGGTTTAGGCCTAACTAATGTCTGTGATAGCGGGGCTGAAACTGCACTTGGGGCCCCTCCATCGTCTAACAACCAAACCCTTAAACAAGTGTCGGCACATACAGCGATAGCCAATCCATTGGTAAGTACTACACCATATGTTTCTATGCCATCTGTTTTTCCTCTGAAATTAAAAATTAACAGATTTAAACAAACAAGAAAATAAAATTAATAATACTTGATACTGAATCGTAAACATATTATCATAGGTTGACTATAAAAACAAACCTAAGAGCTCCTGTGATTCCTGATAAAAACCTTGGCACTGTAGATTCTCTTTTAAGTGACATTGTTATAGCAGAACCTGCAACTGGGAGCTTCACCAACATCAAACCACCTTCACCTCCAAAGCCATATGCAAGAGCAAACACAGCCTCACCATTGTCACGCAACAGAGAGGCACATGTGTGCGCTACACCAGTATCTAATAGTAAAAAAATAAAATTAAAAATATTTTTTTTTACTTTATTTAATTTTCATAAAACAATTCAAAGTTAAGTGATATGGAAAGGTGGAACCTTTAAGGTAAACATCTAAAAATCAAATATTAAACTACATTCATAGTATTTTGATGACATTGTGACCATACAATCAAATCTCCTGATCAAAAGAACTTTGTTACCTATAGACACCAAAGGCAAAATTTTGCCTTTGTCTATGACAACTCTATAATATGATAAAATTAAGGCTATGATTTATTATTGGGTGAGTAAGGGATTTGAACCTTTGTGGCTTAGTCAAGAGCTTAGTCAGCCAGGAACTAAGCCAGGCTTCATACAAAAAAGTTCAATCCGCTTTAAAAGCTAACCTACCCTCAACAAAAATTAAGTTTTTGTAGTTTATATGTATAATATTATATGAAATAATAGTACAAATGTCTTTTAAAGAAAATGGACATACTTTTAATACTGTTCATATTAACCTGACTGTTTACTAATATGAGGGAAATAATAAATGACAATTACTAAATTAATTGCATGATACATATGGAAATACAAATCTATCCACATTAGGCAGTACCTAAGCAAAAGCATGTGATTTTTAATATGTCCTTCTTTTATGTAGGACAACAAATCATGTACATATTCCATATATTTCAATAACTGTCTAACATACTTTTTAGTATAGGTAAAAAGGACTTAAAAACAAAGTATACCAATTACTAAAAGTTCTGCAATGTTTCTTTGATTCTCCTAGAGTTGCAGATGTTGGATATGGTGATCACTTACATCAGGTAATCCACTTGTCCATATTGCCTCATCTATTAAATTAAAAATAAAGAAAAACAAAATAACTTACTGGCATTTGCATATTGATTAAGAATGTAATAATTATTCGGATTGTTGATAGCACTTGTGTCATAAAAAATAGAAGGTGAAACAGCAGTAATTTGACCAAACGGCTAAAAAAAGAATATAAAGTTCTGGTTATAAATATGATGTTTATTAATTCTGGTATCTATTTAGGTATTTTCTATGTATTAGTATTGTTGACTAACACCCATAACAGAAGAATATAATTTGCTTACTTTGGGGTTAGATTCAATTTGTGTAACTTGTACAAAAAAAATAGTTCATTACCATTTGGTTTTTGATAAACAAAGATTAAAGTCATCCAGCAGTGTCCCTTAGAAATGTATTTCACTACAATCACACATGTCATGTTCAATATCAAATCACACATGACATGTTAACCTTGTCTTTAACTGGCACTTTTTTATGATATTGAAAGGCAAACAAGCAGACAGATTTCCTATTGTTAAAAAATTAACGCCGCCTAACGCCCGGTTGTTAAGCCTGGAGCAAAAGTAAGTTTACAGGCTACCTTATCCTCAAAGGATGAATATCCCAACCACACGTTATGGCGACAAGAGTTATATAATTAACGTAAATTAATAAATAATTTGATACACTTGAAAAAATAATTTTGTCCATGTGCAAAAAAAATCACATTTATAAAGAACACACAATGCATGAACATCACATAGCTACACTTCATAACTCTTTAATAACCAATTCTTTATTAAGATGAATTATATTATTCCTGTCAACACTTTTTAGGAGGCATATAATGGCTGCGGCTGTTGACGGGATGTTTCCTTTCTTTCCTGGTTCTCTGGTAGAGATTACTTTAAGCGATAAGATTTTGATGAGATATGTACTTTTTTTTTCTAATATTTTTGTTCTAAATCTTACGTTTGTGTTTATATTGTACAATAAAGAATAAATAAATAAACTATGTGAAGTCAAGCAATTACAATAATTTCAACAACCGCAAAATTTTGCAAAATAGTATGCGTAAGCAGTGAATTTTGCATTCACGAGAATGAGATTTAAGAGAAAAAAAAATTGTTTTACCAAAATGTTCCTTAAAAAATAAGTTTAGGTAAATTATAAAGAGATCTGATGGAAATTGTACTGTTTTATAATTTCTCTTTGTCTTGTGACAAGTTGAACTGTGATTACTTAAAAAATACTATAAACTAACCTTTCTGTCTAATGCTTCAGGATGTGGAAATATCAATCTATGGACTGATGACACAGTTGCCGCTAATACTATAACCTGCTGAGATGAAGCCCTTTCAAAAAATGTCACACTATTGAGGGGTGGTGTACCAGCAGCTACTTTACACCTCAAATTTGCTCCAGAGAAATTTACATCTAAGGAAGCTTCTGAAAACTCTATAGCATCAGCTGTAGTTTGCCTTCAAAAAAAAATGTTGTTTAGAATTTTTACACAAAAACAACTAACAAATTTATACTAAGTGCATCGACAAAATATAAATCTAAATTACCAATAAATAAATCTATTTCTCGTATTTGCCTTCGTTGAGTCTTTGTACCAATATCCTCCTGCTTTTTGTGGCAGCTTAATATCCTGTAACGTACTGTGTGTGCCTCCTGCAACGTACAGAATAAATGGTAATACGATTTATTCAATAACTTTGTAAATTAGTAGACTCATTGTACTAACCAGTATTGAGAACGATCTCTTTCCATTTATCTGGTAAATTAAGATTTGGTGTTATTTCTCTAAAAGTAACCGGTATCGCGTCAACAAACTCCATTCTTACTTATAAAACTGGCTTTATTTAATGTGTTTAAATAAACAAACTTCGCGGACACAATACAAATTAAATAACAACACTGGAAACACAAAATTTATTTTTAAAATTCAACAGCACTTCACATCAAAGAGAATACAATACTACCTACGTCTTCACATGATCGCACAAACACGCTCAACTTTTACCGGTTATGACTTTTTTGACACTTGACAGTTAACATGGTGTTGACATTTGACTGTTGTCAATTTTGACATCGAGTTTTTTTTCTTCTTGGCAGGATCATTAGCATTCGCCATTAGTGAATTGAATTACCCAATTTTAATTAAAATTAGGCTTAAACTAGGTACTCAAAATTAGTCATTAGTCATGGCAAAGTCTTAAGTGAAACGGTGACTTCTTTGCTCATGCTCGTTTATTGAGATTTAGCTGGAACTAGAAAATATACAATATACCAATTTCTTTTGTGCACTTTAACTGGACAAAATTGCCTAATTTTATTCTACAAATAAACTTCATGACTTGTCTTGTTTGTTTTAAATACTAATAATTTAAACAAGCTTCAGTTTTTAGAATGATTTATGACGTCTAGTATTAGATGCATTTTTAAATTTTTAAGAGCACCATTAAACAGTATCTCGCTAAATCTTGTTCGATACTTTAGTTCATGTAAGAGATCGCTGCCTTGGCGATAAGACCGCTTTTGTGTATCTTCTCAGTTTAAGTTATTTTAATGTAAGTATATATAATTTATTTGTATTTGGTGCACAATAAAGAATTAGTGTATTGTATTGTATGATGTTCAGTAATTACGAAAAAACTATCACTGTGTTTTCTCTCGCTGGCGTTTTGATTGGCTTAGTACTCAAATTGCTTTGAGTACTATTAAACCAATGCTGGCGCCAAAAACTTATATTAGTTATTATTATTCATGATAAGGCCAAAGAAGATAAGACATAAAATTCAAACCACTAACCATTTTTGGATAAATGAAAGATATTATTAACTTTACGTGTTGCAAGTAATGGATTGAACAAACATAAGAAAACATTAAAGCATACAAGCAGTTTTTATAAGTTTTTATAGTACATAATATGTTGTGGGTATTATGTGGGAGACAGAAAGATATTGCCTTGGTTTGATGTTAACATTGTTATCAAGGAGCTTATCTTGTATCTAAACAAAGCCCCCAAATGCTGATGTTTAATGTTTATTTGCTACAATCAATGAATTTTATACAGGCTACAAGAATACGGCTCTCCTGATTTTGAGATGCAACCGTGGCCTTTATTATACACTACACGAGTATGTCATAAGTGCGACGCTAGATAGATGGTAAAAGATCGATAAATCAGATGTAGGTACAATGCCAATGTAGATAGTTGTAGTTAAGTATGTACCTGGAAAGACAGTGGAATCTAGGAAAATCTGTAGGAATCGTGTCACTTGGCACTCGATACCTATCCATCTAGGGTCTTAGTTTGAAGATGTAACGTGTCTACAATTTGTTTTTTAATTGCATTTGCAGAACAACGCTTTTCGCGTCTGTATCTACCTTATTTAGAATTCCTTCAATTTACCTAAGATCCTATCAACTGTATGATTCCGATCCTGATATATCCTTATCCTATAACTATCCAAATCGATTATATAAAATAAAATGATGGCAGACAATGGCAAACATTTGGGGATAGGCTGTTACGTGTTGAAGAGTTCCTTGGTTTATCTCTGAAGATCTTGATCACATCCTCACACGTTAAACCTTACCAAATAAATTTGCAATCCAGTCAATAAAACCCCATTCAAATGGGATCAGTACTTTATAAAATAAACGCAAACACACAAACATATATACATACATACGTACGTACATTAAGGTTAAATAGTGAGCCTCTTTTTGAATCGGCTTATAAAAAAGGAATATTTTATGCGAGGATTCTTACAACCAAAATTGTTCTGTTATGTTTGTTTTACAACCAAAGATTTAATCGCGTAAATTAAAATTATGTGACTTATAATTTCTCAAGCATCACAAAAAATTATGGTTAAGACAAAAAATAAAAAAGGAATAATACATTTTTAATTTCTTTCGAACAACAAAAACCAGAGGTTCGAATTTGATACAAATTTTGAATTTTAATTAATATTTTGTGATGGGTATAATTTTTTACCCTACGATGATTTCAGTAATAAAACGTTATATTGTAAAAGTTGGTAGAAATTGAATGAAATTAGCGTTTTTAATTGTAAGTATTAAGATAATATGTCTACATTGTCAAGGAATATTTTTACGTTATTGTGAAGTTAGTTATATAAGATTTTCCAACTTCTGCATTAGATTAGGCAAAATAATAGTATGTATAAGGCATGTTAATATATTGTTTCGTCGATGTTACCGAGAAATTGCAATGTGCAACTTGGCAACTTTGGGCCACCGTGTGCGTAACAAATATTTTTACTAATCTCTGCAAACACACACAGAGAGAGTCATTCAATAAACTAGCCTCAAAATTGGCAGTAGGTACGTCTTTTATTTAAATCATTTTCTTGTTTTATTAATCAGTAGTTAATTTAATACAAAATAAAAGACTAATTAAATACACTCGCTCCCAGAAACTAAAAGTAGGATCAGTTATCAGTAGGAGCAGCCGGTAGAATTTTCTTACGAAAATCCACAATAAACGCGGTTATTTGACGTTAAAATTTGTTAATAAAAATAATTCAGGGTTAAATCTACGAAATCAGAGGAAATCCGATGAAATAAATAAACTTTTAAATTATGGATTGGAAAATCGATGAGTTCGGGAGTCGCAAGCGGTTGGTGAGTAAAACTTTTCGCCACCTTCAGCAGACAGTAAAATTTTCACTAAGCAAAACCACTTAAAAGTGGTGTTAAAACGACGATTATCAGTGCAACAGCTTTCATATTTTTTCTGGGATTAGAAGTCACAATTTTCAAGTTGTTGCAATATATACTAATTTCAGCGTCACAGTGATCGACGTAAATAAAGCTATTAACAATAACAAAAACTTTATGATAAGCTTTTCGTTGCTCTTTTCATTTGCCTTTAATGATGAAGTAAAAAGAGAAGATGTGTGTATTACAACTAAAATAAAGTATTTTCTTTTACAATTTGTAATAGAAATAAAATAGAATAATTTATGTTGTTTTGATGTTGTTTTTTCAGTTTTCACAGTTGACTTGACGATGATCGACAAAGACATTAAATTTATACAGCCATGTCTTTATTTGTTTATTAAAAACTGACGCGGAAGTTGAAAACAAAGTCAGGTTGAATTTCATTTTCAATAAAACTTATTTACAGATGAGAAAATATATAATTGTACTTGAAATACGATTCGTTTTCAAGTAATTTCTGTTTCATTTTTACTCGGACCAATTCTCGATAAAGTAATGTAAAGCGTGTGTAAATACAGGGACATCACTATCTATTCAATTTATTGCCGTCTTAGTACTGTCAAATTACACAGAAATTTTAGAAGTATGGTGACAACGGAATACCATTTCTCTAAAACTAATCTAATATTAGAAAATTTTAGGTTAGTTTAGATTTAGCGGTGACACAACAAAATCGGCACCATTGTAAATAAAGATCTTTCTTCTTCAGGCTTGAGATTCTTGATTAAAGTGGTGAGGTTGATTTTGATTTCCTATTGCCATTATTATTTCATCGTTTGTCTTATATCTGCTACAGCTTTTGTAGTTTTCGTTTAATCAGATATGAATATCTGTCTAGTATATGACTCAATAACCATCCGCTTTTCGACACACCGGTTTCATACAAACACGCCCGTTTCGGAGACTCTTGACACAACCCTCGGATAGTATCCGATTGATCTGATCGTGAAATGTCAACCTTGGTCTCCCCGGGTACCTACATCCATCCACATTCGCATTGTATATCTGCTTTGTCAATCTTTCATCTGTCTTTCTTTCCACATGACCAAACCAGCGGAGCATGCCCTTTCGCATTTTAACACCATCGCTTTCTTTCAATCCCACTCTTTCTCGGATCTCACTGTTACGAATGCAGTCAGCGAGCGTTACACTACAGATTTTCCGTAGTGCTCTCATTTCGATCGCATTTATCCTACTTTTAAGCTTTTTCTGAAAAACCCAACTCTCGGTTCCATACAATAACGGTGCTAAGTACAAAATGTTACATTGATGGCAGTTAATGCTTGTTCAAGTTATGTAGACAGGGTAAACAGGTACGTAGAAAATGGAGCTGCTATGCATATTGCCTCAAGAAGTAATGTGTTCCATAAGTTTAAGCCGTTTGATTCAAACTATACTGTTGCAACAGCAGACGGGTGGTTGACTTTTTGTTGTTATCTAATTGAAGGAGAAATCGTCATGGTACAATGCAAAGTGGATAATAGAAAGAAAACAAGACACCTGATAGATGTCTGGCTTGTTCCAACACAGAGACTTTTTTCAACCTTAGCAGCACAAAAAAAAACGTACTGTTATAACGAAAAAGTCAAACTTCTTTTTAAAAAAGATATTTTAATTCACACTTTATTTTATTACGGTACAAGTGGAATATATTTGTATATATATAATATATAAAGTGGAGAATTTTCAACTATGGGTAATCTAAGACAGTCAGTTTGATCAAATACATTTTTTTTGTTCCTTTCATTAGAGTAAACTTAGTGTGGTATGTGTTTGTCCACTGTTCGTCTGTGTTTGATCATCTACGGTATTACTAGTAAATCCAAACTCGTCTTATACTATAGACAAAAGTAATTTCCAACTCATAAATGGCAACCGGAGATTTATGATGGCAACATTGATGATTTCCAATTCCCATTTTCCATCATTTGTTTTCCATTGGCTATTTAAAAATATGACAGCGTCAACATAATTCATTTTGTAAAATCTATTTTTCTATATTTTAATTTATTTCTATATGAAAATTGAATTAACATTCTACTTTCAAAAATATTTAATGTAATACTTAAAAAGTTTTATTGAAAGCAATAATAAAATATGGTGATTTTACAAGAAGTTGCTGGCTTATAGGTTTGTAAAAACTCATCGATTTTTTGCAAAATTTTTGTTATTTTCTGATGTAAAATAATTATAATTTATTTGCACGAATATCCTGACATTACATTAAAGTCTTAAGTTTAAACTCGTGTGTTCAATGATGTTTTATACTTGCGTCAAAATTGCGAAAATTATACAATCGAGGCTTTCAAAATTTGGGACTCTATTAAATACTGGGCTTACGAACTTTTTATTTTATTTCATATATTTAAATTCTAGTTATCGTTTTTAGAGGTTATTACTATTGACAATTACTATAGGACAAACTATAAAAAAAAAACATTTTTTAAAGTTTATGTATTATTGTAATGTTGTAAACATTTGCGTTACTTGAGGCATTGAATAATTATTAATAAATTTTGCAAACTATTGTGTTTCAAACATTGTTCAAAGGGTTGAAGTAAGTATTTTCTTTGCCTCTTCATTTTTCATGAACTCCATATCTACAACAATTTATATTTATTTAATTTAAGACAGCGAAAAGGCAAATACTTTTCTTGAATAATCGAAGCAAAGAGGGAACTGTGAGCTAATGGTATAGGTATATTGGTGTCCTATAGCCAGGGTGCGTAGCAAATTTTTTAAGTCTACCAACTACCCTCTGGACTAGAACATGACACTGTCATTATACCTGTAGAAATAAGTAAGAAGATAGATTCCTACTTGGGCAAGTTTCTGCACAACACTACTACCAGTGGTCTTGTTTTGTTTGCATTTAACCCAGGCTTGCCACTTAGAAGCTACCTTTGAGTGACAGATCGTATTTTGCACAGAGGACCTGGACCAACAGGGGGAAAGTTGAATTGATCCCATACTTGTTTTTTTATTAATGAGGATAATTAATTGCAACTTTTTTATATGACTGTCCTTGTGCTACCAAATTCTTCTACATATTTTGTCTAATAATTGTATTCTGGAGTATTGTAACATTTATTCATTTTGTATCTTTTTGATATGATAAATATAAAACAATTTTGGATTATTCTTCAGTTTAATTGCATTTAGTATTTAAAGTTGATACTATGTTTTGAGATATTAAAACTATGTTTATTGTTTTTGGATCTTATCATAATAGCAGCCTTTTTTCTATGTAAAACAACAAAATAAAAACCTATACTGTACAAAATAACAATTATGAAGTAGAAGTCTAGTATACATTAGAATCTTTAGCTCCATAAAAGAACTGTTCTAGCAAAACCTGTCAGGGGACAGGTGATACATGTAAATATTGTTACAATCTGAGTATATTGTACATAGTATTATGTTGTATATAATTGCTCATAGAATGAAATTATTTTATACTAGCTGTTGCCCTTGGAGTTGCCCGCATGGTCAATGGTCTCACAGGAACATTTTTTGGGTATAAAATCTATCCCTATGTGTTAATCCAAGTTACCCTCTCTATGTGTGCCAAACTTAATTGAAAATATATTTTGTGTGAAGGAGTAACAAAAAAACAAAAATATGAATAGGATGTACATGCAAATTTATGTTATGTCAAATTATATATAATCCTTAAATTTAAAATTTTTAATACCACGAATACATATGTTAATGAAAAAGCAACCAGACACATCGGATTTTAACCAAAAAATCCTTATCAAAATCGAACTTACGCATTGAAGAATAATTTATTTATTTATGTAGAATGTAGAATTGATCAACTTGATTGAGTTAACAATTACTCACACAACACACACACACACATGTGTTTTTGTTCATAAAGAATAGTTACAATTTTTATGCAAACTTTCATACCCCAATATAGAGACATGGTTATTGCTTTTTAATAAAAAATGTACCTACCCTTGAAGTAAGATCCTAGATGCATATCTAATTTCATCATAATTGATGTAGAAGTTTGGCTGTGAATGCTTAACAGACTGACTTTCGCATTTATCTGCTAGTACATATTAGCATGGATATTTTCTTTAAATATTTTTTGTGGGTGCAAGCTTCATCATAATCTAAGATGGGCAGTAATCTCAGATTGCAGATGCTAGTCTTTATATTGATCCATTCTCCATTCTTAATCTAAATTAGGTTTGAAATATATAAATGTGATTATTGTTTGAGTCAGTGAGCGGTGGCGGGC
>NJDD01000172.1:466780-484027 GCA_002245505.1 Calephelis nemesis
CACACACACACACACACACACACACACACACACACACACACACACACACATCTAAATGTTCATCACACAAAATGCCTGCCCTCGTCGGAAATAGAACCCGAGCGGCGTGATTTTGTTACCAGCAGAAAATCCGTCTACTTGTTTGCCTTTCCATAGCATCAAAAATAGGGTAAAGTAATTATCAGAAGCATATAGTGGTCACAAAAACAAGACGCACTCAAGTTTCGACGTTCTTTTTGTGTGTTTATAGTATATCTGACCCTCTTACAATACTATCGAAGTTCTGTGAGGGGATCAAATATTTGTGTTGCTTAGTACTGTCACTATTTACTTATTATCATTGCTTGTATCTTGTCACTGTTTACATTTTTTATGAGATAAGATATTCAACTAGCACACGGCTCTTCTGATGTTAAGAGATAACGGTAGCCTATGTAGCCTATAGATATATTTTAGGTGCGTCACTATATTGTTGTGTTAGACAAATAGTGCAAGTCTACAGGCTGCCCTACCCTCCAGATTGGTAAAGCGGTGGATAGAGTCGGGAAAGTTTCTCCACGAAACTCTACCACAGTTCTTGTTGCTAATGATCCATTTAACTTAGGTATACTCGTCTCCTATGAACAGTCTCCTATGAACTGTCTGGCAGAAAGCCAGATGTTCTACACAGAAGAACTGGCCTTACACAGGGACACTATTATTGTTTCCATTGGAGGAATTTTGTTCAAATCGTCTTGACCAAAACTCGTCAAGCATTGATCAGCTCATGAATTACGAAGTTGAACCGGAGCTGCGAACCGGCTCTCAGTCCAGTTCAAAGGTGGATCGAGCTGTCGCTGAAATTGAACTTTAAATAGTCATCAGTTCGAGACGCTTTAATTGAACTGTGAGCTTAAACTTGACCTGCAGCTCGGACCCAAATTTTATGTCAACATTTGAACAGCTTCAGGGTCGATTTGCTCACCCTTAGAATCGTATACACAGCTTGAACGAAATTCTTACACTTGTCAATTTATCATAGATCAATTATATTATCATATATATTATCTACTATCTTGTTTGTCTTGGGGCTAACGTATAAGCCTACTTCCACTGACTACTGTAGCAGTACAACTGCTAGTTGCGGGTTGGATTCCCAACGTGAGAAGACATTTAGATGTCTGCATTTCCGGGTCTGGCTATTTATTAAATTTATTCTGGTATCTATTTAAGTATTTCTATGTATTAAACTCGTTAACTAACACTCACAACACAACCATATATTTTGCTTACTTCGAGGTTAGACTAAATTTTGTGTAACTTGGTCAGATATTGATTTGTTTATTTGTTTATATTTTATCAAATTCCGTATACCCAGGTTGTCCACTACTCACTTCTGGCGGGCTGTCAAGTCTGATCCAGCTGCGGCAGCTGCGTGAACTAGAACTCACGAACTGTCCGGGCGCGTCTCCAGAACTCTTCGACTACCTTCACGAACATTTACCAAGATGCCTCATCATAGAATAAGGTATAACCACACGTTATAATATAATAGTTGTACAGTATGTACAAAACTTTGCAATCTATGAATGCAATTGTACATTGTAAACAAAGATAATAATATATCTTATAGTCAATTTCGAAATGGTATTTCACAGTCGGCGCATAATACACTATATCAGATGCTTTTTTAATGTTTTCCCAAAAAATATAAATACTTAGCCATCTGATAATTATGAAAGATGTATTTTCTTCCCTTTTCAAATATCTCGTCGATAATTTTCGGCACAAAGTTACTTCTATAAAGGTGTATGTCGGTGCGATGCGAGCGCGCTGCTGACACAAACGGTCGGTCGGCCGCCACTCACGGCCACCATCTTTAGCCGCGTATTCTATTACACCAAACAATAAACAGGATAATATAATTACAATATGCTATTGCCAAATTGTGCAAGAAATTGACAATTTTGTGACAACAATTATTCATATAATAATAATTTTTACTTTGAACAGCAATCCATATTACATTCGTAATAAAAAAAACTAAAATATTTGTAAGATATGCAGTTGTTAATGTAATGTAAAACAAACACACACTTTTTAAAAATATGGATTATTTAAGTGTGGTTGTCTGTGGATTTATAATTACTTGTAAACCTGTGATTTTTTTGTGCTGTGTTTGGTAAATATCTTTTGATAATGCTTTTGCTATACGGTTAATTTGGCATTAAAGATCCCATAAATTACAATATTGCAAGTAAATTGTGTCATAAATTTTAACCTTTAGATAAGTGAAATAAGGATACAGATGATATAAAGTAAGAAGAAATTGTTTATTGATCATTACTTTAAAAAATATACGACTTTGATTAATTCTCGTTCTTACTTCAATAGATTTACCACTTTACCTACTAGTCGATTACTAACATTGCTTAGTTTAGTAGTACTAAACAGAATAGATCATAATATATTATGAATTCACGAATCTAAACGCAAAGAAAATTATTCCCTAATGAATGATGTTTAGAGCTAAACTGTGTTAAAACCGTGTTTAACACTTTCAAAAATTCCTTTAGCGATGGTAAATCGATCGTATAGTTGTTGCCATTGACACAAACCTAAATGATGTGACTTTATTTATATATTACACGGTGAGATGTTGGCATCCATTGCTGAAAATTTTTTTAGAATGTTTTAATTTCTCGAATATTAACATTAAATTTAATCATTACTACGTTGACTACAATAATTGAGTGTTGATGTTTCATACGCTACACAGCTTTACAACCTTGATTATATATAATGTTAAGCGGAGAATTCACTAGACGGACATATCCGCGGGCAAGTCTGTAGACATGTCCGCCGAACCACACTACTGTAGCAAGGCAAATTTTCTAGACTTCCAGACGTCCTTTGCTAGTAAGCATTACACAGACCTATTGACGCGAGGTCCGAAGACTTGCCTGCAGGCATATCCCTTTAGTGAATTTCCCGCTTTAGAGCTTCTGAATTCAATTTTCCTAAATTCGCGTAAAATTTAATCATATGAAAAATAATTACACGATGTTGAAAAAAATGTACATTACAATAAAAAAATGTCTACTACTCGTATAGGTAAAAAATAGGTATATTTTATAGGTAATTGGCGCGTCTGTAACATTCTAAAAAAGACGGTTTTATTTTTTTATTTTTTTTTAAAGAAAGGGTTACAAATTCCGTATGCTAATGTTGCAATTACGTCGCAATTGATGAAAGATCGGTATGAGGAGCAATCCCAAGCGTTTTTGTCAGCCAGTTTCACTGAAATCTTGTAACATTTTTTACTACAAATTTGACACATTTTTTAAATTTGACTTATTGTAAATCTCTAATATGATGTTTACTGTCAATAAGTATACATTGTCCCTTGAAAGAATAACTCATTATGTGGAGTAGACACATACACGGCAAGTTTTTTTTTTATTTCCGGTATGTTAGAATTTCGTTTAGATGAACTTGTTATTTTGAACAAAATATAATAATATATAAACAACATATAATTTGTCAACAATATATTGGGAATTGGGATGTTAATATCTTTCTTCTCTTCTCTAAGGGAAACTCCTGAACCTAGTGCGCGGTGTATGGCTCTCTCTTTTAATTAATTAGATCTCTGATTCAACTATCAATGCGGAAGTGCATAAATATTTATATTTTTGTTAAATGATGACACTACTGTATAATAAGATTTAATTATGCGATATATATTCTTAATTTAAGTGTATAATTAATTAGCCGTTTATGATTAGATACTTTGAAATAACTAGTTCTGCCAGTAAGGCCTTCACAAAGCCTTTTTGAGAATCACAACTTATATACGGATGATATTCGGTCCCACATTAATAATCAATATTTAAATTATTTGTCCTCTGTATTTTTGAGTTTATGATTTTTCTTATTAATTTTTATTAAAATGCTAAAAAGAAAGGATACGAACGACAATATTGTAATGAAGGATAACATTCTGGACATTTCTTCTCAAAATATTCAATTACAGTATACATTTTATGTCACATAAAACTATAAAAAAATTCAGTGTTTATATGCTTTGTCAAAGAATACTGTAGTAATAATAAAAAACAATATAAATTACTGAGAACGATTATCAATATAATAACTCTTTTACAACGACATTAACAAACAAAATCAAACAAATTATGTACCTAATAAAATCAACAATTACCTAAGAACTGTCAGAAAAAAGTATCACTTGTGTAACTCACAGTTAAGCGAAACTGAACATTTTCGTATACCGAGAGTGAGTTTGGTACACATACCGACGGTGTGCGAGAGAGAGAGAGGCGACGACATTTTCGATCCCAATTTTTTAAGAGTATCAGTGTTAAATAAAACATGAGTAACACATAAAAAAAACAGTTTGTATGCCTGTACTTAATAGTAGTAGTTTTTATAAAATACTTAAGTCCAACAACATTTATCGAATCCTAAAGCTCAAACATTTTATATAAGTTTTTCATTACATTTCGACAAGCATTGCAATAATAGACTTTCATTATCTCTCAAATATGAAAGTTCTGACTTTTACATTACTTACTTCAATTTTTTATAAGCATAAATCATAACATATGCAAGTAATTTATTTATATCCACATACATAGTATAAAGTGTGTGTTATAAAATTGTCTTATAAATGTTTGCTCAATATACTCCCAAACATGTATGGGGAGTATCGGAAGATGCCTCCATGAGGATTTTTTTTAATTATTTTAATATTTTTTTTTATACAATGTGTATTTTGTACCTTCGCTATAATGATTTCGTGTACAATAATGTTTATATAACAATAATAGATTAAATATAGATGAATATTGAATATGCAATAAGCCTTACAATATATCAGAATATAGTACATGCCATGCATAGTGATGAAATAGTTTAACTCAACCGCTGCTATACAAAGTATCATCCAAGCAATGCTTATGTTGTGGATCAATAGTTACTTGTAATTTCACTAGAGATATTTTTGTTTTATGTCGACCAACCACAAGCGACGACTACTTTATTTGGAACAAAATTGAGGAATATTTTGTTCAGGGATGACAATAGAAATGATGTTAATTGACCTAACTTCTTGCGTTTGCCCTGGTTGCAGTATATTATATGATGCTTTACTAAGTTGAACGCAAGAAAATATATTTTAGAAATGCTTCAACCAAGTTTCTTAAATAGGATGTTTAAATAATAGATAGAAAAATTTGCTTCTTTTGCAGAAGTGTTGACGTTTTTGTTGCGGTAATTTTGTGCAACTTTAATAATAATAAATTCTAGTCAATTGCTCATTATTTTTTTTGTACTAGAATGTTTTGTAAAATAATGTATACATTCATCCAAAAGAGAACTAGACTTATGAATATTGCACTAAAGCTTCTTTAATGATAGGAAAAGTTGATCTGTAAGTAAAAATGATCATTTATTAATTGATATACCGTCCGACTTTGTCTGCGTGTCGATGTGTGTGTGTAATCTGGCTTATTCTTTTGTTTTGCCAATTTTATGGCAACTTTTTGATTTATATATGATTTATATTCTAGCATTGAATTTCATATTTCAACCTACTCTAATGTGTAATTTTGATTTGGTAAAAACTGTTGGAAAAAAATACCAGCGAAAAAAATAGGCTTTCAAAAAAATATTACATTTTAGTATACAATGCGGAAAGATATGATAATTCAAATCACCTCTTCTTTAGTAACCTTCAAACGAGTATTGCAAGAACTCGGTTCTCGACTAGAGTAGCTTGATTTTAGTAGGTGTAAAGGGTCTCCCAAGAGTGAAGACCAGATATCCACATACAATGCAATCTTAATATATTGAAACATAATAACTTTCTCCATTTAACGAATTCTTCGAAGTTCCCTACATACAGAAACCTTTTTATAATGAACTTTCATTTATTTTATAACAGAAAATTGAAAGTACCTGTCACTATAATTCATGTTACCACAGGCTACATTCAAACCTCTATCAAGTTGTAAAAAAATGTTTTTTGGTTATTTGCTATTTTCATTCTATTTTTTTTTATATTGAGGTTTCACTATTATAACAAAAATTTATAGCCAGATCGAGTGTTTTATTATTTTACGACGTGAAACAGTATGTGAATAGTAATTGTAGTTTTGCTAATGCTTTTAATTTTGAATATCAGTATTTATTGTTTAAATTAAAAACCAAACACGCAACGTACTGTTTGATTGATTGTGCTCTTTATTGCATATGAATGTTATATAAATGCATCCTACGCTTAATAAGCTATAAATGCAATTCAATTTTTTTTAATTACATTTAAATCTGAATTAAGCGTGACAAATTAACTGTAATGATTCCTAATTAGGAATAAATTGTAATGTTCAACAGTATTACCTTTCCACTTCCTATCACCTGGCCACCAACAAGTAAACGATTTAGCTTTTTTTGATGCTGAAAAAAGCTGATATTTCACAAGCATTTATGATTTAATAATTATTTATATTTGTAGCGACTTTAATGCATTCAAATATATAACATATTACTTGCATATATTTTCGTTAAACATGGACCAAGAGACCGCAGATATAGGTATTAATGTTGATTAAATAAGATCGGAAATTTTCAATAAAAAAATACAATATTGCTATGACTATTAGGTAGTAATAGATTTAGAAACAATATAGATTACCCTAACTGTTCTTCTAGTCAAAAGTTAGAAAAGCACTTCTGTAATACAAACTATGATTACGCATAAAATTGTTCTAAGATATGGCAGACTAATAATTGTACAATATTTACCTAGTTTAAGTATACCCCAGTATCTTATTCAGTTTTTCTTACTGCTTTATTGTAAATATCAGATAAGGAAATTTTATTTATATCAAACCCCATAATATGAATATTTATCACACACAATATCGATGTATTATTTATTTTTACAAATGTATGTATATTTATTTAATATGAAACTTATTTTTAATATATTTGAACTAAAAACTCTAAATAGGAAAGATTATAATCCTAAGATATTGTTGAAAAATGTGACTTATTGATATCCCTAAAAAATGGTTGTAAAAAAACAATTTAAGCAATACCTATTTACTTCTGCTTGTATAAATTTACCCCATATCAGTAGGTAAAGGAATTAATTATGGCCTGCCGATACTTTTGAGTTCAATTAATATTGTGTAAAGTGGTCCTTTAAAAGAAAAAAAAAATCAATTAAAAATGTTTTCGTTTTTTTTAAATAATTATTGTTAACTCAAACGCCTTAATGATAAAAGGGTTCGTGTGCGTCGTCGTAACGTCACACATGGCTGTAGGTTTGGCTTTAATTTCTGACAAGGGCAAGCACTTGTGTAGTGAACAAAGAGGCCTGTTTTTCGGAGTGTTTATTAAATTTATTATGGTACGTATCTATTTAAATATTTTTATGATTAGTATAGTAAACCAACACGCATGATACTTTCTTTCGGTCATTAGAGTTAGACCGATTCGTGTAATTCGTCTTGATATATTTGTTTATAATAACAAATAATATATGCTTTGAAACTCATTTTAAAGTATTACTTTCATCCATAAAAGTTTTAGAAATATAAGTGATACTACATTTTCTTATGTTATATTTTGAATTTGTTTTTAATTACCTTCAATCGGACATATAGCGGCTGCCATGTTTAATTTATTTTCCTAACGGCTGGGTAATATTACTTATATGTATATAGTTTAAATTCAAATAATTTACATACCTAAGTGTGGTAAGGCCATTTTGATAGTGGAATGTTATCTGATTAAACATATAGGCATAAACATATAACAATAACTTAGGTTGTATTGTACCTACCGGCCTTAACCTTTGACGAGGGTAGAGTCACATTTTTTGCGAAATTTAGTCTGTGCTTTGATTTTGTATTACACATTGTCACCCTTCAGATTATCAGAAAACGCATTTAGCAACACTGCTCCACGTCTCGAAAGGCGCCATTAAAATTTTGTTCTATTTAAAACTTGAATTTTCGGATTTCATCTTATGCCTTGTCAGTGGCGCCTAGAGCAAGAGCGCTCTACCTCTCGTCCGTTGCTTAAGTGCATGTATCTATGTAGATGGTGGACTTGCCGCCATACTCAATTCATAAAGGTCAAGACAGCAATGCTTTGTCTGCATCTTCAGTGGTTAAAGGCAGCGGTTATATCTGTACATCCTAAGCTTTTGAAATTTGATACGTGTCAATATGGCCTTGACGTGGTACCCTTATATAGTAGATATATATTTTATATAGAAATAGTGAATCTGATTTTATGACGTATTATTTGACTTTATGCACTTAAGAGTAGTATTATTGTGTGATGTTTGTATTTTAATTTTAACCTTATTTTCGTCTATTTTGTCGAATCACCTTATTTGTACAAAACTAAGTGAGACGTTATAGTGCAATATAGATGTATTGTTTTATGATATGTTTTATTTCTACATTATGTCCTATTATTCCTATTTTTTTATTTTTAAAATCATCACTTGTTTGACGTAGAATATCCAGAGATATTCTATACGTATGAACAAGTTGTCAAAATAATGAGTCCGTAAGTATTTTACGCCCGTATCTCTGTAGAAGTAGGCGCAAGAAAAACCGATAATAATCGTCACCGTAAACCGTAATAGTCGTCAAGGCTATCGCCAACCGAGCACTTATCAAATTCCGAGCAACGTTTTACTAAAAAAATTAAAAAAGTAGAGTTGCCCGATCTGGGAATTGAAACTAAGACCTCATGTAGTCTACGCCTACGACAGACCATTAGACCGCAGATGCGATCCGGAGTAGTGAATTCAGATTAAAATTTCATAATGTTGGGAAAAATGTCGGTTTGTCGATATAAAAGACGTAGCAGAATTTTCGTTGCGACTTCCGTTTATAGTCCGACTGATAGAAATCCTGCATAGATAGAAATCTTCAAAGTGCCTCTGAGTGCTCCTATTTTTTTTATTTAAAGCTGGGTTTGTAACGTTACATCTTACATTGTGGTCCGGTGACGTCAAATGGTCTGAGTTCTTACTATGAGTTTACGGTTTGTCAAGTTTACTATACTCGCTACCGTCCGTAAATTATTTGCATGAAAACTTTGAACAGCGCCTCTATTGGTAACTAAGAAAAACACATTTTTAGACGTTTAGTGTCACAGATAAACGTAAATTACCGAACGTAATCCATACAAGCTCATGGTAAAGGCTCAGGAGTCATAAGAATTTTTATTGTTTGTTAGTTAATTAGTTGACCACCTCGTTGGTCGAGTGGCTAGCGTACACGCCTAAACGCCTAACACATTTTTAGACGTTTAGTGTCATAGATTTTCGACACTTAACTTACCGATCGTAGGCTTTACCAACTCAAGGTATAAGTTGTGCACCATTGACTTCTTTGAAAAATGGACTAGTGCTTTAAAAAAAACGACACATACGTTCATTTTGACAAACGAACCATTGACCTTAAGTATATCGACATGAAATACCTACGAAAAAAGCTAGCCATTGGCCACAGATCAAATACTATTTTTTTTACACAAGAGGAGGCAAACGTGCAAATGGTTCACCTGATGGAAAGTGATCACCGCTGCCCACGGACATCCGCAACACCAGGAGTATCACAGATACGTTGCCGACCTTTAAGGAATGAGTACGCTCTTTTCTTGAAAGTCCCTAAGTCATAATTGTTTGGGAATACAGCCCTCGGTAACTGATTCCACAAAGATGTTGTGCGAGGTAAAAAAATGTCTTCGGAGTCGCACAGTTGTAGATCGCCTTGCATCAAGATGATGGGCATGATACTTTAACTCGTCGCGAAGTCCGAAGGTGGAAATTAGCGGCTGGAATTAAACCAAACAACTCCTCAGAACATTCCTCACGACAGATGCGGTAGAAAACATTGAGGGACCCAACACCTCTACGCAGCGCCAAGGCATCAAGCCGATTGGTAATTGCCCGGTTATTGACAATTCGAATTGCTCTACGTTGAATGCGGTCAAACGGAAGAAGCTGGTACTGTTGAGCCCCTGCCCAGAGTTGAGAACAATACTCCATATGAGGCCGAATTTGCGCTTTGTATAGTTGCAAGCGATTGGTTGGCTTGAAATACTGTCTCGCCTTACTGAGCACGCCAGATTTTTTAGAGGCTATTTTAGCCTTCTCACTAGAGAATTTTTTTATCGGAAAACGCGCAAACTTGTGTCTTGCTAGGGTTAAATTGCACCAGATTTTGCTGGCCCCCAAAACGAAATTTCAGACAGAAAATTGTCAGTTTTAGACACAAGTTGGTTCCGGCTGTCAGTGACATGTTCCCGAGATATTATACTATGCCGGCCACAGTATAAGGCTTCTCTAGTAGTGTCGTCTGTATAGCAATGAAATATATGTATATAGAAATGAGTGTTACTAATTTGCAACATGTCACTGATATGCAGAAGAAACAGAGTAGGAGAAATCACACAGCCTTGGGAAACACCAGCTTTGACAAGCTTGGACTCCGAGCACATTTCGTCGTCAACGACCGATACGATGCTACGCTCTGTTAACAAACTAGAGACCCATTTGCATAATTTCTAAGGAAGATCGTAAGAAGGAAGCTTCGATAGAAGCGCCTTGTGCCAGACCCGATCAAAGGCTTTCGCTATGTCCAAACTGACAGCCAATGCTTCTCCCTAGTCCCTTGCTTTCGACTGCTTGCGCCCATCGGTGTGTTAAATAAACTGAAAGATTGCCAGCCGAACAACCACGACGAAAACCGTATTGACGGTCATTTAACAGCTGGTGCTCCTCTAGGTACTCGTACCTAAAGAGCTGGCAGTTTGTTATGGATGCCGTAACTTTGGAAAGCAAGGAAGTCATAGTTATAGTTCGGTAATTGGACGAAGCCGAGCGGTCACCTTTTTTAGGGATCGGGTGTACTAAAGCAATCTTCCATGAACTCGGTACAATGCCTGATGAATAGGAGGTTCGGAAGAGCATTAAAACCGGTGCCAGCTCGGGAGCACACACTTTAATAACAATCGGAGGGATACCATACGGCCCACTCGACTTTTTGACGTCCAATGAAATATGTCTTCTACGCACTAAACTCTGCAAAAACTTTATTTCTGCCATAGACACTACACACCGCGGGATGGTCGGTGGCGTGTTTCCGTTAAAGTCGAGTTAGAAGCAAAAAGGGCACCTAGGAATTCCGCTTGATCTTTCGCATCATAAGCTAGCGAGGTAAAGGCATTACACTCCGGTGTAAAGATGGTAATGATATATTCGCGAAATTTCCTTGGACAGCCTTGGCGAGAGACCAGAACGCTCTTGTTCCCGAAGGTAAGCGGGTTAATTATATTGTATGATGACAAGCAATGCAATCAGGTGGTTTTTTGAAAAAAAGTAAGACTTTCCATATAACCCATAAGGTGGGGCTAATTTAAATCAACTGGATTTGTACTAGAAAACAGATATATATATTTGAAATAACCATTTAAACTGTGTTGTGGTGTATCTGGAAATGCAGTAGAAGTGTGATCATAATAATTTATATAATTTACTTTAAATTATATAAACTTTTTTTTTACATTGTGGTGTGCAAATATGTTTAAATTTATATAAGTTTACTTTATATTTATTGCAAGGTTAATTGTGTCGGTTAACTTCAATCTCAATCGAAAGTGTTAAAGAAAAAGCTATTAAAGATTTATATCAAGTGTGTATAAATCCGTTTGATTCTAAGATTTTCTAAGATTGTAACAGTTTGTACGCAACTTGGACAAATCCATCCTAGCCAATCAGCGAGCTGCTTTGTTCAACATAGCACATAGCTAACACTAAACAGTTTCTCGTGATAAAACAGAGAGTGTCACAGTGTTCTTCCACATTTTATTATTTTATTGTAGTAGTTACATAGTTATAATGGATAATTACATTATAATTGTATCGCCAAGTAAAGCCCGTATAAAAATCTGCCGTCGGAAAGAGGAAAAAACCAAAATTAGGTAAGTTTCGAATACCTATGCCATGCGTCGTTTTACAATTTTGGTATTTTGGGTTTGACATTAGTGTTGTACTACTAAAGTGTAATCGATAACCATTATAGTTTATTATTTTTGTTTAAGATTGTATTGTGCAGTTGTTTGCATAATCCTTTGGATACAAAATATGTCATGATAATTTAATATTATAATATATTATTACATGAAACCTAATTTTTGTAGATATAGAACGTATTATTATGTAAGTTTTGAAATGTAAGAGCCTTTTGGAGATGTTTTTTTTGATGAGTTTTGCAATTTGACGCCAAAATGAGCATAGACAAAAATGTCGTTATCTCAGTTGGCGTGTACAATATCAACATTAATTGTTAAAAAGAGACAAAGAGATGTTGTTAAGTTATAGTCGATTCCAGCGCTATTTATACAACTAAATTTTGCATTTGCAATTTCTATGCTCTGCATGCATAGACGTTACAGCTATAATTTACTTAGTGTTAATCCAGGAATCTATACACTACATACGTGGTGTTTACACTCCTAACAAGGAACTGATGACAATTTTCTGACTCACTAGTGTACAGACCTCTCTATCTGAGATCAATTAACAAAATTATAACGAAAGAGAGTTCGGTACACTAGAGTGACTCGGCAACATTTTCATGGTTGTCATGTTCCTCAAGACCCTGTCATCATAGTTTGAGGTTTGTATAAAAAGCTTTATAATAGCAAGGCTTACAACTACTACGAACCTGTCTTCTGTTCACTCCACTCTTGCTAAGTAGCCTCTATTTTGTTTCCATTAAATGAATCACAGTGAATTTGAAAAATTGAACGTGAGTTCGTTCCGATTATAACTTCTCAAAATTTAAGGTCGTTCCGAATTAGGTGTCCCATTTTTAGACAATGGCCAATACATCTAATTAAAGACAACTACACAAATATTTCCCCGTGTTGGTCCGGGCTCCTTTACAGAATAGAACATCTGCCTTTCTTGCCAGGCAGGTCGTAAAAGGCGAACATAGGCTTATCATCACTAACATCGTGACATCTGACTAGGTGGTAGAGTTTCGCAGCGACTCGCCCGGATTGGTACAACCGCCTTACCTATTCCTGCCGCCATAACGTCATGACGTGTTCCGGTTAAGTCCGAGGCCTAACATCCTGACATCAGGTTGGCAACGCACCATTACCACCTTTGGTGTCTGGAAATCCGTCTGCTTGTTTGCCTTCCTATAACATGAAAAAAATCGTGACTCAAATGATTTATATAGAGTATATATTATAAAGACTTATGTAGAAGTAGTAGTGTAGTTAGCGGCACGACGTCGGACTTGACTTCTTGAGGTCCCAGGTTCGGTTCCCGGCTCGGACAACAAAAAAGTATTTTAGATTTTGTAATAAAAAATGGCGTTGCCCAGTATTAGATTTGCGCCCGGATGGCGATAACCTTGCCACTATCACATTGTGGGACTTAGTGTCTTTGGTTAGTCGTGGATACCCTGGTTGTGCCCTTGTCTATGTCCTTGGGGATATGGGCGTGAAGATGCAGAAGGTACTTATGTAGAAGAAGTTAGGTACTTGCGCAGTCATGTGAGTACACTCGGATAGATGTTTCCATAACACGAGTAATTTCTAAGTACCTAGTTTTCCGTACAGTGAAATTTCAGCTTAATTATAAATGTAGCTCTTTGTGGGTAAATAAAAAAAACCTTGTTACTTTGTACAATTTACTGCAATAACACAGTCTTACCAAACAAAATATGACAACAAAAAACACAAAGAGATGGTAACTTTTTCATGGTTTTAAACATCACAAAGACATTGTTTGTATAACAATAGTTATATATTAATTTATGTTCTTAGCATTATAACATAAATCAAAGAAAAGCACAACTGACAAAATATAAAATAGCTTTAAATTATACAAAATTTTGTTATTAAATTCTTACTGCTTGAAAGGACTGGCATATTTATGAAAAACGCAAAAAAAAAACACTTAAAAAGAAAATTGGACAAACTGGACTCAGCCTCAGATACATAGGATTCCGTAACACCACTATTTATTTTCTCCTATCCCAATAAAAGTATATTTCCATTTCCAAGTATTTCAGAACTTTTATCAGGACAATAATTAGTTAAAGATGGGTTTGGAATATTTCGGTTCTTAATTAGTCATTTGATAGTCTTTAACCCCCGACAAAAATGAGGAGTCTTATATAAGTATAGTACCTGTGAGTCTGTCTGTGGGAACATAACTTTTGAACGGATGGACCGATTTCATTGATTGAGATTGATTGATTGAGTGATCGAGATAATTCTAAGCTACATTACACACCGTCTTATTAATAAACAAGGAGTAAAGTACACCAAGGTTTAACCTGATATTATAGTCTTTATTGAAATGTGATTCAGACTATATCAACTTTACTTCGTCGTTAATCCATGTTTATTAAGTTCGTGTCGGGGATTACTAAAACTTTTTTAGGATTTTTTAAAGCCTTATAACTACAAAAAATCATCCTTGTAGCAAACCTAAAGAAATTGTTGCTAGGCATATTTATACGGAATCCTACAATTGTTAAAAAAAGGTAATGCACCAACTTATTTATATAATGGGAGTGATTAGTTTAAATGTAAACTAAAACTTAGGGCCCCTCATTGCTAACTTATAAACTACACAGGACCTTCACTATTTATAAATCATACACAAAGGATTAGTAAGTGAAAATAGCCGTGTCACGTATTAGCACCCAAAAGTGTTTATTTTACAGATAGAACTCAAAACATCAGTTGAACACTAGATGTTATCCCTTACAGTTTGACTGTAAAGGATATATTATAAGTTTATTACAGTAAAAATCGGTAATAACTATGGTAAATATTCAGTACCGTACTGATGTATTGGTATGTTATGTTGGTATATTTGTCAGTAAGTTTCAGTTTTGTTAATGGAAAAGTAAGAAAGGGACGTTAGATTAACGTAAAGAGTTTGAGCACCCTTCTTGTCTTTGAAGGGTATGGGGTTGCTAGCATCTTTTTTAATGTGAAAGGTCAGCGAAAAAGCACGCGATTCTCTGGATCGTAAAATACAATCATGGCCTATAGACAACATAAATGTTATAGGCGCGTCGCTTATCTGTTGTCGAGATGATAGGCCTATCGTGCAAAATGATGTATATGATAGAGTTATTATGCTACTCGTGCTATGATGCTAATCTGGAATTGACAAACCTTCGACGTTTCGGCCAATTTTAATAACCTATAGTTAGAGATAGATCTACTGGAATTTTGTTATTACGATGTTTATGTAAAACTATTGAAATTAACAGTATTTGCCTGGTAACTGACCCAAAGTCGCCATATCTCTTTTCTGAGATATATTATTAAAATGGACCGTTAGAAATCAAAAACTGAATTTTTTATTAAGAGTTTAACTAGACATTTAAATATGATGGTAATACTCTCTAACAGCTACTAATACCCATATTTTCAATTGTATTATCAACCTTTAACATTGAATGAGCGCTTTTTTGAATCGCCCTATTTCGTACTGTAAACGTTACCGTCGGCAAATAGTTCCACAAAGGATTAGTGCGATCTGCGGTATTACACAGTAGGCCTACGCTACGTTGTAACAGTTTATACTAATGTTATGACCGATTTCAACTGTATATTCCATATTACAATGTATCATAACAAAAAACTAGACATACTTGAATGCGTATTATATAAGCACTAATATAAGGAGCATATTAAGCCTGCTTGAACTCGAAAGCAATATGCATGTTTTTGTAATTTTGTGCGTACATCCATATCTATTTAAAGTCGTTATCCAATCATTCGCTTCCGAAATACAAATCGAACAATAATTAAAATAGCTTTTCTGTATAACATTTTTAAAGACAACTTTATATATTACTACAATTTCCAATAATAGGCTTCATTTGTCTGGTTGCTATGTTCAACGATTATACACTTAACGATCCATTAACTTTTTATAGAAAAAACTCGTTTTATACACAATAACAGCTTTGTACAACACATTGCCACTGGATATTCGTGTGGAGACATCTCAAGGTTGAAATCAGCACCGTCCCATGTCGGTCCGGTGTACGACTGATATTCGCCTCATAGTACGACAAATGTTTCGAATTATGTAAATGAGACGAGCGACCGTAGTTCGCTTCTTACCGACACGAATTGAACAAAAATGTACTGTCAGTAAGCAAACTAGTTTCTGGGATATAGGAACCGCGTATTAATCGATTGAAGTTGTTATTAAGTTAAAACATCCGAATTTCTCCACGCCAACGTACTAAATAGTAATCTATATATTTTTTACGCAAAAGTATCTAGACGTCGACTGCATTTGAATTTCATTATCCTTTGTATCTTTTGGTTGATTTTTTTTCATAACACTCCTAAGTATTAGTGCTTAAATTAAATCTAACATTGCTCAATTAAAAAAAAAATTGGTTATAAGCAGAGAAATAATTGCTACTTAATTATACCAATTCACACTTCTGTACACAAATAGTATGTAACTGAAAATAAATAAAGCTTTAAGAAGCTACAATAGATATTGTAATATTGTATATTATGTTCGTTGTGGTTTCAGTCTTTAATTATTTGGTCCTGAAATAAGAAAAAAACAGATTATTGTACTTGAATGAAAAAACATTAAATTGCGTAATAAATATATTTTACGTTAATTCTCTGACATTTGGATGTAATGTGACTGTCAAATGTTATCAATGATCACTGCATGGAAATTAATTTCACTATCTCAGGTCATTTTTTTTGCTCAATTAACTTGTTCACATCCTGTGTCTCTTCTGCGTCCTCCCAAGACACGAGCTCAATAATATTTTCACCGAGTAGATAAGTAATACTGATTTACCAATTAAAATAGTTTGATATTGTAAATAACAAAAATATTGATCGTAAATGCGATGGAACTAATGTACGGCCAAGTCTATTATTACACTTATGTATAACTAACATGAGAAATTGACTTTTGACATAATAAAATATCTTACGGAAAGGTTTTAAAACACTTTTAAATATTTAAGATCAATTATTATTTGACTAGAATGCAAACTTGACGTTTGAAATTGAAAAGGCGCCAGTGTGAAAAGGCATTAGTGACTGAGTGTGTGAGAGAAGTGTGTGTGTGTACGTCCGTGTGTGTGTGCAGGTACCGTGGTCAGTGGTAGGGCGCGAGGTAGGCGGTGGCGG
>NJDD01000174.1:9502-23997 GCA_002245505.1 Calephelis nemesis
TATATATATATATATATATATAATTGGAATCTCGGAATCGGCTCCAACGATTTTCATGAAATTTAGTATATAGGGGGTTTGGGGGGCGATAAATCGATCTAGCTAAGAATCATTTTTAGAAAATGTCATATTCGTGTTTTATTGTTGTAGTTAAGTAACGAAGTCAATGATTGTTTGCTTTGAGGTTGGACTTTTAAATTTTTGTACTTAAATATAATTTCCAAAAAACACAATTTATAAAAAAACAAAAAAAAAATACCGAGCAAAGCTCGGTCATCCAGGTACTGTATATTCTAAGTGACATTTAATTTGTTCTAACGGAGAATAGACTGCTACCTTTGATAAACGAAATCTTAAGTATTCGTCAACGCAACAATTTAAGTGATCTTATTTTGTCTTTCAACCTTTAAATTCTTTGTCTTCACTATCACTATCGGAAATATAATAATAGTTTTTTTTTTAAAACATACCTTACAAACTTACACAATATCTCTTGCTAATTGTTTAAGGACAATAAACGAACAAAAAATGCTAACAAACAACCGTTGGGTCAGAATTCACAATGGGGAGTCCACATCTGTTAAACATTAGGCACCCATTTTTATCCCTAGTATAAGTCCTTATTCTATCAAAATCGGCGGGATAACTTTTATCTCCAGTATAACTTCTTAATCTATGAATAAACAGTTGGTGAAACGTAAAAATGGCTATCCCAGAGTAAATTAAACATTTATACTTGGAATAAAACTTATACCAGTTTGGTGAAATTGGCTCTAAATCTACTGAATCGACTAAACTAGCAAAAACCCCCGAATCTTCTATTTATTCGAAATGTCACGTACCTATTAAACCTATTAGTAATGACAGATCTTCTTTTGTCACAAGTCCATCTACATCTAGTTCAATGTCCAATAATATTGAACCTAATTTGAGCAGTTTAGATAACCCTAGCAACATTTACGAAATTCATTACAATAACTACCTCATATTTACGTGAAATCTAAATACGAATTGATTCTGGAGCAGGCATATCTCTAATAAAACAATCCTCTTTACAAACTCAACCAGAATTAGTATTTGAGACCGTACAATTTAAAGGAATCGAAAAGGGTACACAATATTTTAACAGCCTTGGTCATTTTAACTTAGATTTTATTTTACAAAATAAATACACCATTTTTAGCAAATTTCATGTAATTCCGGATTGCACAAACATGAATTTGACTGCATAATCGGCAACGATTGTCTTAAACAAGTCCCCAAAACCGCTTCAAGAGCAGCTTCAGGGAGCTTCGGGAAACTGTACCAAACCCTATGCCGGTAGAACGGGGTAACTGTAAAAGCATCTAGAGGATTTTGAAATTTTAAAAACAGTCTAGCCTTAAGTGTCAGCTGTTTGAGTTGAATGTCCTGAATACCAGGAGCGCAGTATTGTTTTTACACTGCATTTCCTAGAAATGAGCCAGTTAAAAAGGTTGTCCATGACATTGACCTCTAACATTCCTATTTCTATTGTTCATTAAAAGGGTTCTGAGCACATTTACTTTATACTGTCTTGAAAATATGACAAAGGGGATTTTGCGTTTTTTTCAAAATGGCGGAGCACGAGAATTCCTACAAATATGGACAGGGAACACTTATACTCGTACATACAAAAAATTATAAAGATCAACATATCCTAAAATGTCTCGTTACAAAGCTATTTCAAAAACAAAACGATGATCAGGATTTGACCCAAATCAACAAAATTATATTTAATGTTGAATTTTTGTAGCTATGATAGACTCATTATCTTTATGCCATTTTAGAGAAATATTCAGTGAATAAAGTTGGTTAACGTTTTTGAAATACAAGCGCGACGTTATGAACAATGATTGTATACATTCGTTAACAAGTTTACCTTTGACCACTATCTCACCTGATGGTTTAGTGATGATGTAGTCTAAGATGGAGGTGGGCTAATTTGGAAGGGGATAGTGATTACTCCCCCTGACTGTTTCTGAACGACCTCCTAACAAAACACTTAATCGCTTAACAGTAGGTCTTCGTCGTTACAGTGGTAACTAGCCACGGCCAACCATGTAGTGCAAGAGGCGTTCAATTCAATAAATTGTTTTTACAAGGTAACTAAAGTACTTACCATCGATCTTTTAATTGTAAATAGCTCTGTAACGTGGCGCTTTAGGATATGTAGACCCTAATACTTTTTTGTTTGTACAAGTGTCCGCTATCCATATTTGTAAAAATTAGCGGCGTTTTTTCAAACTGGCGGCGGTTCACTGAGCCAGAAAGGTTCAAACCAAACAATAGATCGAAAACGATGGAAACATTAGGTAGACAAATACATATCTTTACGCCACGTTCTTACCGAATGAAGCAGAGTATCGAGAACTAAATATAAAAAAATCATACCAGAATTGTATGAAAACTAGTTTATCTGCTGAAAAGCTATAATGCCACAGACTACACACTACGGCATCAATCTTAACCCCCCTCCTCCCAATTTTATAGTTGGGGGTTTATTTTGCATTACTGTTTTTTAAATTTTGCTGGTTTTTATTATTAACAGCTTGACCGAATTTAATTAAACCTAGCTAGAAAAGAAATTGGATTTCAAGCGAAAAAAACTACATCAGAATCAGTCCATCGGTTTCAGAGCTACGTGTATGGCATTTATTTATTTTGGAAAATAGGTGATACACTTTTGAAACTGCTGAACCAAATGTCACCAAAGATATCTAAAAACGACAGCAAGCGACTATAGCCATTGAATACAAAAAGCGCATCGAAATCGGTCTATCCGTTGAGCGTTACGATGCCACAGACAGAGAGTACTACTTAAAATATAAAAAAAGATAAAATTTCCCAACGGATATGACAAAATATTAAAAGGTCTCGAGCTTGCGTATTAGCAGAAACTATAACAAAATATTTTGAAGAGCTAGAACAATCAATGGTCGATGTTCCAGCAACAAATTTAATGAATTATGACTAGACCAACCTTGCGGGCGACACTGGGCGCAGAAACATTAAAACTAAGTATCCAGAAAGGGGTCATGAACCATTCAAAGCCAGAGTTGCAACAATGATGGCTGGATCAGCAAACGGGCAGATTTTATCACCGTACGTTGTGTATAAAGCACAAAATTTATGCAACACATGGTTTTTTAATAGACCTAATCTATAATTGTAAAATGTCGAGCGAAAGCAAAAAGACAGAAATTTCACTAAGCGAACAATTCCTTCAATTTCATGTAAAGGAGATCGTGAAACCCTTACTGCTTTTCTTACTAATCTACTCTACTAGCATCGCCACACCACGCGCCAAGGCAAATTGCTTACATAAATAAAATTTTTGAAGATTTTAACTAACTAAAATGCTTTCATAAACAACATGTTGGCGAAAGAAAACACTATAATCTGCAGTTCTGTAAACAACAACAAAACAAATCTGTTTCACAATTTGCTTTACGTGTTGAGAGTTGTCTTACTGACTTACAGTCCGAAATCTATAATTCGGATACTCTAATGAAAGATACGAGTATATCTGGCCGTATTGCTATGACAGAAGATTTAGCGTTGTCTTCGTTCTCTTTAGGGTTAAATACGCATTTAAGAGATAATGTTAGATGTAGATGTCCCAAAAATCTAAATAACTCTATTATTATTATATTGCTCTCGAAAAAAAGAAAATTCAAAATCTTTTATACAAAACGAGTGTCGCGAAACCTAAGTGTAGAACCGCGTTTAAAAGCGTCATCTTAATAGTAAACAAATTTAAGTATAATAAATTTAAGTAAGACATGGAAAGACGTAAACTACTAGTGAATTTAGGTAGATCGAGACGAGAATGCGCAATTATGAACCGAGAAGAACTGTTAAAACTTATTGATTACAACCGTCGGACTGGTTCTGATAAGTATTTTTTTTAGTAGTAGATAGTTTTTATCATGAAAAAAGCTCCTGTGGGACCTCCAACCGATGCGGGCAACAGCTAGTATTTTATAAATAAGTTTACTACACCTGTCTCCTCCTGCCGTTTTTGCAAAAAGAAATACTTATTAACTAATTAATGTGTGAATTATAATTTTTAAACACATCGTCGTGTTTCTCGACGGGCATTATTATTCAGTCTAAAAACGTGCCCGCAATACAATCGCCAGCAAAACGCACGTTCTTTTCGTTTTTGAAACGAATTCGTCTATCAAATCCTTGTTTTCGGCACAATATTCTACGAATATCTACCAAATTTATTCGTTTGCTATCGTTTCATGACGTGCTATCGTCTATCGCTAACGTCACATTTTGTTTAGCATTAACGTTCTACGTTTTTTGAATATGACATTTAACGCACCAATAACGTTACGATGCCTACAACTACTCTAAACACCTCTCACTGCAGGGAAGACACCTTACCTATTTTTATTAACTATCGTACGGAATTATTGGTGTGAGTCCACTCCACTGTTGCGGGAGTAGAGAAAATCCAACCTTGAAAACCTTATTTTCTACAACTATCCACTTGTCACCTTAGGATCGACGTAGCAGGTTTCCAACACTTATTGATTTTTAACTATGTATTTTTTATGACAGGATAGGCTTATACTGTTGAGCTTTCAGCCTAACCTTACAACGCACCTTTAATAGCACTTCAACAGCCGATCCCGCGATGAGTACGTCCCAGCTCAATTGTCTCAGGACGCTGATCACGTCTTCAGTACGTGACTGTCTTTCAAAATGTTTATTTTAAAACGACGATCTTGTTCCGTGTTCCGCGTGTACCCCCGAAGGAGTGTGATGCTTTAGCTTCGCACATATGCTAGAATTTTTGAGAGTGGAACAAGCGATAAAGTAGCGCGATGCACCAGTGCTCCCACGCCGCTATCGCGAAAGCACGTCCACGATTTTTGGCGCAAAGTGACGAGTTTACGGCGTAGTTATCGGCTCAATTCGAATGAAATTCTTAACGCATTAGTAGACGATGGCGATTTGGAGCTTCAAGAAGCCCCTGATAATCACATTGAAGGTAAATTATTGTATTTTAGTGGTTTACTTTTGTAGAAATTTAGACTTTTTGTGACGTATATTTTTTTATTGGTTTTTTTTCTTTCTAGACCTCATTTAAGACTTACAAGAGGATGTATCGGTTCGAGATTAACAAGATGTTGATGCGGACATGTCAGACGTATTATCTGAATCGGAACACGGACGGCGCCGGGGTCGTATACTTCGAAGAAATACGAGATCGCTCCGCATACGCGTTTGCTCGGCGGCAAGCTTAGCTACCCGCGAGCGCGGTCGCAGTACCCGCACATCAGTGGCAACAATTTCCCTAAGAGAAATGGACGAAGATAATGGATGGTCTTACCAAGCAGTGGAAAAACCGCCAGAAAATCCAGTACTTCAAGAAGTATCTCGAGTATTGGCTACAATAGATGATAGTTCGTCATAGTTGGATTGTTTTTCAATTTTTTTCCCCGACTTTTTTTGGAACACCCTCAAGTCAAACTAACCGTAACGCAGCTCAAATGGAAGCCAAACAAGCAAAAAAAGGCATTATAAAACCTGTCACTATGTTGTAAGAATGGAAAGCTGTCAAAAATCTGAACTTAAGATTTTTTCCTATCGTTATTCATAAGACACTTGTTCAAAAGGAAAGTTTTGATTCATACTGGTCTACACGGGAAATATTAGCCACTCCATTTGCAGGGAAGCACATGAGTAAGAACAGATTCCGAGCCACTTACAGCTGTCTCCAACTAAATGGCAACGCAAACTATAAACCCCGTGGCGATCCCGAGTACGACGCTTTTTTCAAACTCCTATCTTTTTTTGAAGAGCTTCGTCGGTTGTGTCAAGAAAGTTTTTATCCCAATGAGAATTTGACTATCGATGAGGGCACTTGTGGGTTTAAGGGACGAGTGCACTTTTGAGTGTATAGCAAAGATAAGCCCGATAAATATGGAGTGAAAGTGTACATGCTCTACATAGGCGACTCGAAATCCGTAGAAACGATTATTATGGAATTGAGTGAAGTATTTACTTCGGCAAGTGGCACACTATCTACAAGTTCGACAGTTGCAGACTTATTGTGGATAAAGGACACTCGCTTTGTTGGCACTGCAATGGTCGAACCGTCGTGGTCTACAACAGGATTGGCGTCATCAACCTTTGGACAAAAACGAAATGGTCTTTTGTCACCGGGCCAATATAACGGCTTGTAAATGGAAGGACAAGCGTGATGTACTTATGCTCACCACGAAACACGGAACTAGCTGGTCAGAGGTGGAATCAAAATTCAAAGGTGTTGGTGTAACAAAAAACTGGAACCAGATGGTATTATTGATTACAACCACCACAAAGTGGGTGTAGATTTGAATGACCAGTATGAGTCTAAGTACCTTCATTTTACCACCTTTTTTAAAGTACATTTCAAAAATTAAAAAATATAGTTTACATAAGTTTTTAATTTGTATCCTAAAAAGGGAAATCAAATAATATAAATGAAAAAAGAAATATAGATTCATCACAAATAGTTCTTATTTTATACATTTTGCAATATCGGCAAAAATCACCGCCGAACCAGGGAAGGCGCGTTTTAAAACGCTCGACTAAAGTGTTAAAACATAAGTCGCACTATACAAAAATTGACATTTTTAGTAATTTAGTTAAACAAAATACATAAAACGAAACTCGCTTAAAGAAAATACCCCTGTAGATCTATAAAGTTGAAGCTAATTACATCAACCGATTCCATTGCTGAATAGTAAGCTATCTAAACCTGGTTCTTCCTACGCGTTTTCGATTGAAATACTGCAAGATAAGTAATCGTTTATCAGATGTTTGAAGTGTAAAACTTATTCGAATGACAAAAGCAATATGCTCGAATGTATTTAATGTAATCATAGATATCATATGTATTGTGTGCCACAGTCACACAGACAAAAGTGTCGCGTCGCATGATAATGGTGAAGTTTTTGTCTGCGTGGTATGTATTGGATAATGAAAACAATAGTGACGAATTTGTCCAAAACTTGTATGAAGAATGTCGTAATGTTTTCAATTAAGTAAAGTAGTTATTTTATTGAATTAGGCTTTTCTTTACGGGAATCCATTGTAAAAGATGGAGACTAAGCCTTCCAAATGATAGAATGTGACAAGCCTAACTAGCTTTTCTTCCGCCTACTGCCGCGACCGGACCACGAATAAAGTAAGAAAGTATATTGTTTCCCGAGCGCTTACAAAAAAAATGGGATTAAACAATAGATCAGTATCTTCAAGCCCTATATCTTGGAGGGGTTAGGCAGAGATGAAACCAGGGCACCCACGATTAGCCTTTAGCTACCAAATCCCACAATGTGATACATAGCAAGCCTATGGCCAACCGGACTCACATCTAATCTCGGACAACGTTGCGTTACATTTTCTATTATTTTTTTTACTTTAAGGGGTTGCCCGACCCGGGGATCTAAGCCAGGACCTCAAAAAAGGCAAGTCCAACGCCGGACCGCCAGACCACAGAGGTGACAAATAGTAAGCAAGAATAAACAAAATGATATACTAGAAAAAAAAACTTGTTTACAGGCTGCTACTTCTTCTCAAGACTTTAATATATCTTTAGAACTATTTATAACACTATTAGAAAACGAAATCATCCATGGCTTACTTTAAAGAAGAGTGGCTCCATAGAAACCTATTTAGGTGCATCGCCTGGTTCTCTAGCCACAAATAACGCACTGGAATCCATCAACAAAGTAATCAAAGATACTTTACGAGAATCGATGATTTTGCGATAAGCTATTCGGTTAATTACACTACAGACGGGACAGTGGACATAGACTTACAAAGTGGGTTAAGATGGATATAAAATCAAATATAAAAAATTAAAAAATATATAAAATTATTATTGACCGCTTCGTCGGTCGAGTGGCTAGCGTACACGCCTAACTACGCCGACCAACCGCGAGGCTCGGGGTCGATTCCCAACGGGGGCAGACATTTAGATGTCTGCATTTCCGGGTCTGGGTGTTTATTGAATTTATTCTTGTATCTATTCAAGTATTTCTATGTATTAGAATCGTTGACTAATACCAGAGATTAGTAAATATGTTGATTAAATATATTGTCTTTGCTAATACCCATTTTTATTTATTTATTATAGGTTACATTATTTTATTTATTTATTATAGGTTACAGATATTAGTTATGTTATTAGTTAGGTAGGTACCTACCTACCTTTATTAAGTTGTAGATAAATAGTTAAGTGTTGTATTTTTGTATCATAATATGCAAAAAGTTAGTTAGTTATAAGGTTTATTAAATTTATCTCAGTTACTAATTGATAAAACATTTCGAAATGTCTCGTGTAAATTCAAGTAAGTACCTACCTACCCTTTGGGATTATTTTATAAAACTAATACCTACTGAAAACAAAAAGGTCAAATGTCGAGTTTGTGGTGATTCGTATATCTACCTAGTTACAAAGGCACTACCGGAAATTTAAAAGCCTACTTGAAAAAGAGACACTTGGATGCGTATTCGAGGCTCATGTTTGGGGGACAGGAAATAAGTGCGACTTTAGCTGTAGGCTCAACAACATCAACGACATCAGCAGCGACTACTTCAATGGCGACTATAAGTACGACAATGACCCTGACGCCGACACCAACTCCATCCATATCTACGGATACGCGACAGTAAGCAATACAAGTACATAATTGGACCTGCCGTACTCCCGTCCCGACCTGAGTCTGACAAACTCCCGCTATATTATGTGTGAATTGCGCTTAAAACAGTCAAATTGACTAATCAATCAGTCACGAACTGATCTACCTATCTCATTCCAAACACATGCAGCCAGTCCTAAGTCTGCTAGAAGTATGAAGGAAAGTTCATTGACATCGATATTGTTAAGTTTATTTACGCATTTTGCTTGTAAATAGGTAGGTAGTAGGTACCAAATAGGTATATATTTTTATGCAAAACTTACTAAAACAAATACCTATTTCAGTAAATACCTATTACTTTATTTGTATAAGTAACCATTAAATATCTGTAATACACTCAATGTGCCTACGGTGGTGGTGCCAAATCCAGACAGATTTGAATATAATAAATCACAGTGATATCATGTTATGATACGATATACAGTTTTAGCTAACATCGTCTTATAGGTTTGATGTTACCAAATATAGACCGATTTACCAATATATAGTTTCAGAAAATATATAGTTTCGGAATCCGATACCGGATATCGATATATAGTTTCGATTCGATATCTTAAAAACCCTATATTACACACTCCTACTCTTTAATACAGCTTATTGTTATGATTTTGAAATTAATTCCATGATGACCTCGACTATGGTCAAGGATGGTATGGTACCACAATAAATATACTTAAGCGTGATAGTTATAAACTAATCTGTAAGTTTTTTAATAAATAAACGAATTAGATTAGATATTGTGGTTTTTTTCTTTCAAATACCGATTTTCGGTAGAAATATACCGATTTCAGTTGGCAATTCTACCGATCTCGCTTTATGAAGTCCGAGGCCACTGTTTCCTTCTCAAAAGTTGTGGTTCAAATGTGAACCCGACGAAGAAAAAAAAATGTTTTTGTTAAAAGGAACGATTTAAAAAAAAGTATGTTAGGTTTCGTACCTATGAAAGGAATTTTCGAAATGCATTTTGATAACTTGCATGGTACTAGCCCATTTCATTCATTTCTTTTCATTCTATAAAAGATAGTCTATTTTAAGCCAGATTTTTTGTAGGCAGTTTTGCAATTATGTATTTTTAATAATCTGAAGGATATATTTGTACCTGAATGTTTAGTTAAAAATATTTGATTGCTAATGTGTATGTGATTAGTGATAGTGTACGCGAGAAAATATTAGTACAACCCGCGCACTTAAATAATGGGACTGAAGATGGCGGCGACTGTAGTCGCCTCTCGCTTACACAGTATTGCCGTCTATACTCACACTCGCATGTAATGAACACAAAAAAAGTAACCGTTGTTATCCACGAGAACTGTCGAAAGATCCTCGGATATAAGTGTTCTATGCTCAGATTGCTCAGTCCGGTTTCGCTATTCTGTGAGCTAAGACGTAACTACATTGTTTGAGTTTGTTATAGATTTTTGTTTCATTGTTATAGTATATTGTTTTTGTTAAATTGTTATTAGTTTCTTGTTATTGTTTTTGTTAAGCCGGCTCTACACTCGCGCCGCGAAAGCCCGCGAACCGCGAATGTGGATGGTTTCGCGACATCGCGTTCGCACTTCGCGGCGTTCCCCGTCCGGTGGCGGTTTTTTGGTCCGCTTCAAAGGGTTTGCGAAGCGCGAACAAAGCACGAACGCAAACGCATCCACACTCGCGCTGTGTTCACAGTTGTGTGCGAGACACGGTCGCAAGCGGACGTTAGTTAAAATGAGCACCCAGTGGAGCAACGATCGCGAATTAGTGTTCTTGGAGCTCTATCAAGCAGAACCCGTGCTTTGGCAAGCCCAACATGAAGGACATAAAATTAAAAATAAGTTACACGATGCATGGACGAGAATTAGTGCAATCATGGAAATTCCAGTGCCAGATTTGAAGAAGAAAAGGGATTCCCTAATGTCCAGCTACAGAACGTACAGAAAAAAAGTGAAGGATTCTATCCACAGTGGTGCCAGCGCAGATGAAGTATATAAACCTATATGGTTCGCTTATGAAACCATGGATTCATTTCTCGGAGAAGGAGTGGCATGTAATAAAACAATAGATAGTGTAAGTATGTTTTATTTGATACTTAAAAAAAAGATCTTATACCTAATTATAATCTATACTTATCTATCTAGGTACCTACTTACAAAGTACTTTGTAAATTCTTCTCTTATTTCATGGGCATTAAGAGCTGATCGGCGTGCTGTGATTGGAATATTACGTACAGCACAAGTAGTTTCGATTTCGTTTCTCCATGAGCCAGGTGCGATTAGTACACTATTTTCATCATAAATGTCTATGTTTCCAGGCGGTGTATATATATGTGATGAAGTGGCACTTTTTCGTAAGAAATTATGCAGTAAAATGCATGTCATTGTTATAAGAGAAACTTTGTCCGGGTTAAATGTTTTGGTTTTTTAAATATTCTAAATTTTGTGACAAGTATCCCAAATGTATTTTCTACTACAACCCTTGATCTTGATAGATTCTGGTTAAATATACGTTTTGGAGATCCTGAGTCATGGTTACCCGGATAAGGTTTCATTACATGTGTCGACAACGCAAAAGCACCATCTCCTAAAAATACATAGGGCACATCTTTGTATGAACCAGGCAAGGGGTGTGGTGTAGGCAAGTTTAATGTATTCTGACATATTTTTTTCCATAGTAAACTATTTCTAAACACGCCGCCATCACTAATTCTGCCCCGGCATCCTACATCTGCAAATATAAAATTATAATTGCTGTCAACTAAAGCTAACAATACTATGCTGTGTGTTTTCTTATAATTAAAATATTCCGATCCTGCTTCAGGTGGGCATTGTATAACGACATGTTTGCCATCAATTGAACCAAGAGCTCGAGGAAATTTGAATCCTTTTTCAATTTCAAGCCTTTCTTCTGCGCACGTCGGTATCTGTAAAAGAAAATAAATTTCTTTAATATATTCAACTAAGCGTTATAGTCTGTATTTTTAGGTATTTAAATAAAGGTAAACAAACAAATTGCACATTTTCGAGTAGTTATATTTTTTTTTACATTTCAGGAACAATCAGCAAATAATGAAACAAATGAGAAGGCTCAGGAGGCTGGTCCGTGTCATAATATAAACAGTCAACAAATGATATCTAAAACGATTTGTCGTCGTAACAACCCCTCTGAGCTTTTGATTGCTGGAGAAACGGTTAAAGATTGTCTTTCGACACTCAAAACGACATTAAGCGCTCGACAGCCACCGGAAGATGATGAATGTGACTTACACGGTAGAATAATTGCCAAAAAGTTGAGATTATTATCTGAAGAAGAAAGAGAAGAGTTCATATGTGAAATGTATCATATGTTCCAGCGTTATAATCGACGCAAAAAACCACAATCCCCTGCCTATTTCTCACTAGCTCGATCAGAAATTCCTGGATATGTTTCGCCTGCTCAAACGTATGTTTCATCACCGTCTCCATCATCACAGCAACAACTCAGGGCAACTAGTTCACGCAGTACTTACTCTGAGCCGCCCATGCAACAACAGAGGGCAACTAGTTCACGCAGTACTTACTCTGAGCCGCCCATGCAACAACAGAGGGGAACTAGTTCACGCAGCACATATTCAGAGCAGCCAATGCAGCAACAGAGAGCACCTATTCAACAGCGCATCTACTTAGAGTCACTACCATTTCATTCACCAGTAATTCATATTCCAGAAGAAGCAGCAACCGCAGGAGTGTTTCATCAGTGATTATAATAAGCAATGAGTTGATTCCAAAAACTACTGAAGACTACACAGATTATACTAATGACACGAGCGACCAACCTAATGAAGGTCCAACAGATTATGACAATTTAATTGATAAGGCTTTCAAGTTCTCTTAATATTGATAACAAATTACATTTAGGCACACAGGTTCCTTGAATTACTAAGTTTAGTTTACAAATTGTAAAAGCTAACATGACACTTAACAAAATAAATGTTTCTGATTGTTATATATTTGTTTTATATTCAATTACCTTTATTTCCGTCTCCAGTACTTGATTCAAAACTTGGCACACTTCGGGTATTATCAGCGATATCAGTTGAGGTGACACTTTAAACAAAAAGTGTAAACTTTGTAGGCTATCTCCAGTTGCAAAAAATCGTAATGTAATGGCGAGGCGTGTCTTAGCAGGGATTGCTTTTCGTAATTGCGTATCTTCCTTAGCAATTAGTGGAGTAACTTTACATAATAACTTCTCGAAATCTAAGAGAGACATTCTTGTAAACTTTTTGAATTCACCCGAAGGTTCTCCTGTTAATTCGGCCAGCTGCGTTTCCAGAATCGCACTGAAATAAATAATTGGAACAAATCATATTTTTTTTAAATGGCTAATATATTTTTCGCTGTGCTATCTTCAGTCAGCAACAATCCATGCTATATAATCTGCTAAAGGAAATGGGGTCGGCAACTGTCAAATATTTGACTGATGGCGCCATTATAGATCTGTCAATAGCCTTTTTCTATGGGATTTGGCTTAAACAAGAAAGTTCCGAAAAATACAAGAATGTGAGTTTTGGTATGACTGACAGGTTCATCCTATGCTGGCGCCATCTGCAAATACCTTCGCTCGGCCAACCCCATTTGTAGTAACTTATTAGGTCATACTAGACTTGCCTGGTTCTGTTGCGATGGATTTGTGTCATCCACCACCTTCTTCTCCTCCATTTCTTCTTAACTTGTTTTTTGGACTTTACAAATGCATAATTGTAATTCGCTAAAGCGCACAATGTCAGAGCAGCAGCAACTTCCACGTCCATTTTAGTCAAATGCGCGAACGTTAATGCGAAAGGTTGCGAGTGTAGAGGGCTATATTTATCGCGGCGTGTCAATGCGCGAGCCGCGCCCGCGAACCACGGCCGCGGTTCGCGGGCGAGTGTAGAGCCGGCATTAAAGTTTCTTGTTATAACTATTACGTTTTTGTTGCTATTGAACGTTTGTGTTTGTAATGGAGCATAGACGGGGCAAGATTCTGCATAGCGATGCACGAAAAATCGTTTACAACGTCATAAAATATTTTGAGGAGGAGAAAAATACCGGCCGTTACCACACTCTGGAATATAGTAACGCAAGAGCATGTATGGCAACAGGGTTGTCTAAGAATACTATTTCCCGAATTAAAAAAGAAGGTGAGCATCATATACACCGTGTTTTTGACAGCTCACCGAAAAACGAAATCATGGGTTCTGTACATGATAGACATGCATATGCAGTTGGAATTTTTTGTCGGAAATTTCATGAATTTTTGAATTTTTTTTGTAATTTTTTTTTTATTTATTTCACTACTATTTCATTAATACTGTCTAATGCAACATGATTTTTAGAAAAAATCTCATAAATAGTCAGTTTTTACTAAAAACAGCAATGTATTAAAACAGCGTATTTAAATTTAAATTCTCCGTCAGCTGTAGCAAAGAAAATAGTCAACACCTTATAAGGCAAGGTTATTGCACTTGACACCTACGGCACGTGGAGTGAGCGGCACAGCGTATGCTGTCTCGCTCACTTGAGCTCACTTCGAGCCGCGAATGCCTCTTTGAAAGATGCCGCGAACGCCGCTTGATCTACCGCGACACAGATGATGATCGACTAGATGCGACATTCCAAAAAATAATTTATTGTATTAATTTGAATAAAGATAAAGTAATAAAGGGTATAATACTTTATTCATTTAATGTGTACTACTAATTTATAATAATAATAATAATTTATCTTTAATCAAATTCACTTCTTCTGTCTTGGTAACGAAACTCGTTGTTTG
>NJDD01000175.1:55749-96534 GCA_002245505.1 Calephelis nemesis
CAAAACTTTGGACTCCTTTTACAAAAATTGCGCGGACGCAGGAGCCTAAAATTTGACACACTTATAGTTTATGTGCAGGTAAATTGCAGAACGCTTATACTTTTCAATAATAATGCATATAAAGTACAATAAATCAATAAATAAAACATAACCCACACTACCATCCATTTGACACACAAACAAATATATTGATGATTACGATAAAAGAACAAAGATAGCACACTAAAAAGTTTGGAAACAAAGTAGTTGGTCATGAGAAATGAAGATAACGTTTTTATTAACAAGATATTAAAATTTATTCATGTCGAATTTCGACCAATGTACGACCACTAGTATTAACTAATTTAACTCAGCAGCTAACTCAGAGTTAAATACTTAACCCAGGAATGTGCAAGTGGCCCTTAGAATAAATGTTTAAACTGAAACCAACTGGTTCAGTGAAATACCCAATTGCAAAATTGTCACAAAATTTGAAAACGAGTGAACGTCGCGCCGGCTCACGTACTACGAAATCCACGGTGGTAACATAAACTATTTACTAACTACTCAATATTCAATACACGTTTGCAAAATACGCCAAATTATTGCATTAGCGACCTGGGATTCCCAATATTGTGGTTCAGCGATCGGCACACCGCGATATGCGGCATAAATAATTTAATAATTCGCAATACCAAATTTAACATACGAAGTGGCGTACCGTTCGTCTGCTTCGTATTCAACATGGGTATTTGTTTCTCATAGTACTGTCGCAATCTGGGCCGTCTTATAGTGTGCTGGGGCCCTTGGGCACACAGAAATTTGGGGCCCCTTTTAGAATATAAGAAATTACAGTTTCTTTTTGTATGATACTGGAAGGCAAACAAGCAGACGGATTTCCTGATGGTAAGAAATTCACGCCGCCTATAGACATCAAAGGTGGTAATGGTGCGTTGCCAACCTAGTTATGTTAGGCCTCGAGCAAAAGTTAATTTACTGGCTACCTTACCCTCCGAAATGGAACACGCCATGGCGGCAGGAATAGGTAAGGCGGTGGTACCAATCCGGGCGAGTTGTTGCGAAACTCTAACACCTTGTCAGATGTCACGGTGCTAGTGACGGTGAGCGTATGCTCGCCTTTTACGAGCTGTCTGGCACAGGAAGGCAGATGGTCTATTCTGCAAAGGAGCCTAGACCAACATGGGGAACGGTAAGCCGTTTATAATATTAGCATGATTCTGTTTTTTTTATGATTACGATGACAGTTTCTTTCAGGATTTCTGTTGAACAAAATCTTCTATTAAATCCTCAAACTTAAATTTATGAAGAATGCCACTTACTATGTCCATAATCATTGACAAGTTACTTATTTGTTCACGAATTAAGACAACGAGAAAAAAGTAATGCACCCAACCAAAAAAATTTGAGGTTAAATGTGAGTAGAATGGTCGATCCTTCGGGGCCCTCTGAGTATAAGGGCCCTAGGCAATGGCCCCGTGTGGCCTTATAGTAAAGACGGTATTGGTCGCACCGGGCAGCATTCAAACAGATTTTCGTCAGACGAATCTAAATCTTTCGTCACGAGTATAAAGTTTATTTTGTCTGGAAGGTGATGTCTTGGCTTCTGTCGTTTCAAATGGCATTTAGTGATATGTAGGTGAATAAAGCACGTACATTTCAATATCGAGAACATCCGTGTTATGCGCGTGACCTTGCAAATCACAGCCTGCTTTCCAAACGACTTCAGAGAATCGGTAGCCGGCGTCTGCACTACACGACCTGTATGAAGAATATGTTATTAGTTACTTGTTGATTTATTATGATGTTGGCCTACTAATATTATTCCTATTGCCTCATCAAGCTATTTTTATTCGACAGCCAGAATAACCATGGGAACTAACCATGATACAATATGTCCATGTTCCGAATGCTAAATAGTAATGGAAAACCAAATTTTTGTTATTGGGAATTTACGACATGAGTAAACTTAGTCTCTTGTTGATGTTTGACTCTTGGGTGGACTCTGAAAATTATTGGAACGATTTAATAATCGTTCAAAGATTGGCCCAAGACAACTCATCATCTTTCTAATAATTGTGATAAGAAATTTTAAAGCACCCTACAAGAATCAAATTTTTTTTATTCAACATCCAGAACTACCATGACAACTTACCATATGTATTGCTAAACTAAAGAATTTTTGCTGTTTTGAATTTACGCCATGAGTAAACTTAGTCTCTTGTTGTTAACTCTTGGGTGGACTCTGAAAATTATTGGAATGATTTAATAATCGTTCAAAGATTGGCCCAAAACAACTTATCATCTTTTTAATAATTGTGATAAGAAATTCTAAAGCACCCTACAAGATTCAAATTATTTTTATACAACATCCAGAATAACCATGACAACTTACCATATGTATTGCTAAAGTAAAGAATTTTTGCTGTTTTGAATTTACGCCATGAGTAAACTTAGTCTCTTGTTGATGTTTGACTCTTGGATGGACTTTTTGGAAATTATTGGAATAATTGAATTATTGGTCAAAAACTCAAGTCAATATCCTACTAATACCGGTGATTGTAAATTATATGGTTGATAAACGGCCCAAGACAACTCAAATCATCATCTTTCTAATAATGGTGATAAGAAATACTAAATCACCTTAGAAGATATAAACAAACTTCCTAAGGGCCACTTACACGTTCTTGGGTTAAGTATTTAACACCGAGTTAGCGTCTAATTAGAATTAAATCACCTCATATTTGAAAGTTTAACTCAATATTAAATGTAAACCGGGAATATGTTGGTGATACTTAGCGGATTATTAAGTTTATCAGTTTAATAAGATCTGCAATCATACACTAATCTGAATTCAATGTACCTACTTCCACAGTTATTTTTACAAGAAATCCTATTAATATTACGAGTATAAACGCGAAAGTTGTATGTTTACTTGTTACTCCTTCCCAAAAAGCTGCTGAGCTAATTTTCATGAAATTTGGCACTCACGTAGAGGGTAACTTAAATTAAAACATAGGATAGTTTTTATTTCGAAAAAATGTTGCTGTGGGACCAATAACCACGCGGGCAATGCCGCGGGCAACAGCTAGTAATGTTATAAAATTATAGTTGAAATATTCTATAGAACAATACTACTATAATGGTGTGTAGTAGTTTGCCTAGCTAGATACCGCTGTTTTACCTATTCCTGCTGCTAACGTGTGAGTGCTCTCCTCTGTCAACTAGTAAGCGGTAATATTGATGGTTAGAGACAATCATGGTCACCTATAGACATTATGGTCACATATTCAAACCAACCGGTTACCCTAAGCTTCAGTACGGAACAGGACACTGGGAAGCACTGACACTGGTGGCAGGAATAAAACCTGACGAAATGGTTGCTCTGTCATGTCGGACCTAATACATATTTAACATTTTTTTATTTCGAAATTAGAAAAACCACATTTTCTTATTTGTTGCCCAGCCCGGGAATCGAACCTGGACATAAAAAAGGATTGTGTTGTTTTATGAAATCACGGTAAAAGTGAAACTTGACCTATAACTATAAAGTATAAACTATAAACGCCGCCATATTGGCCTCGGCTGCTCTGACGTTACCGTCACGCGACATGCGACACAGACCAAAAAGTTGAGACGATGTAATCAAAGTTTCACTTTAAATTAAATAAATAAAGGAAATGAAATGCATTACTAAAGAACTTAAAGTTAGTCATAAACATTTCAGTCTGTGCAACTTGACTACGTTTCTTATATAAAAAGATATATCATAGAGTGCTTCCGTTAACCCAATGGCTGCCAAGCAGCTTGGCACCAAATGGATGTCATACGCCGTTACAAGTAATAAATGTAAGCAGTTTAATGTGAGGTTTTACTGCCTGAGAAATTTTGGTCTGCGTAGACAAAGAACACGTTTCAAATAGCCTCTTTGAGGTCACAGAATTATTTGCGAATTCGCTCCCATGGTCGGGAAATAATATGGTTACTTTCTACGCTTTACAATGTTTGCATGAAAATGATTTTATCATTTTAGAGCGACTTGTATACGTGAATGTTTTGTATCAATGTAACCTATACACATAATAAATCTGTAGAAGCGTCAATTTTGTACATTGAAAATATTGAAAAAATAAATAGCAGGGGAGTGTTACTGGATCGATACCAAACCCAAATATGTGCTTAAATTTTTTTGTCTGTCTGTCTGTATGTTCAGGCATCACGTGAAAACTAACGGTTCGATTTCGATGAAACTTAGTATAATTATACCTAATTATCCTGGGCATAGAATGAGATACTTTTTATTCTGGAAAAATACGTAGGAAAAAAATCTTAATTTTTCAGTTTTATGACGCGAAGACCGACATTCGCGCGGATAGAGTTGCGGGCGGAAGCTAGTTGTAAATATTTATGTATCCCGGGGTTTTTTGCGTGTTCCGGGGTTAAATATTTAACTCAAAATTCGCTTTTAAGGCTTCTAAGGGCCACTTGCACGAACCCGGGTGAAGCATTTAACTCTAAGTTATGATCTAACAAGGGTTAAAACACCTATTATTTGACAGTTTAACTCATTCTTAAATATAACCCAGAAACGTGCAAATTGACCTAAATTAGCTTTTACAATCAGGGCACCAACTAAAGGCACATTGGTCCACAATATGATAGATGGCAAACCTATCGCTGCTAGGCACTCATTCAATCCAAGACAACGTTGTTTTTAAATGAAAACTATAAAACACATTTTGAATTGCTTGACCCGGGAACCGAACTTGGAATCTTATATAGCCAACGCCAACATCGAAACACTAAAACACGGAGGCAATTTTTTTTAAATTTAACCCTGTAATATCCAAGCGGTCCTAAGTATTTTTTTAATTAAAAACAATAACTAACAAAAAAACAAATGTAATACCAGTCCTGTAATAATACCCATTACCCACTTATTATTGTGTCGCAAATCTTATAATTTGAACTGGTATCCTATTTTGACTGATATAATATAACCACCAAGATTTTTTTAATCTTTTCAATATTATGTTCGGGTAGATCTTGTTCCCATGTCTACACAGTTTGTAGACGTCCGTATTACGTGCGTAGAGTCACTCAGTATTTAAAGAAATATTAATTTCCAGTTAATTAAAATACGTATTTCCAATTTTCTAATAAATATGACGTTGTCCGGGATTGGATGTGTGATCGGTTGGCGATAGGCTTGCTACCATCACAATGTAGGACAGTGTCTTCGGCTAGTCGTGGGTGTCCTGGTTGTGCCTCTGCCTACCTCTTCAGGAATAAGGGCGTCAAGATACTTTACTTTTACTTCACTATAATATTAAGTTATATATTACTACAAGGAAATGTGTATGTTATTTATGATACATGTATGTAGTATTTAAAATATCTGTATTTGTAAAAGAATCGTTTCCTACTTTGTTTTAAGAACAGCTTAACCAATTTGGCTGAAAATTTATGGAAAGGAACTTAGATATAGGAGACGAACATATTATACTTTTTTCCCCTTTCAGTGTCAGAAATCTAAGAAAAATAACATTATAAAGTGAATGAAGTTCGTCGGAATAGCTAATTAAAGAAAAAAATTAACGGTATGGAGTACTACTAATTAACTGATCTAGTTGTAATGACAATGAAAGTGATAAATAAAACCATTTAAAACACGAACAAATCTACTCCACAGTTAATAGAACTACTAAAAACATGGTTTAAATTCTACACTTAAGTAGGCAACGCATTTTTTACATCTGTGGCTTTTTTAGATGATGTATATTTGTTACCTTCAGAAAATTAGTCTTCTTTATATCTTTCCAAAGTTGTTATAAATTCCAAATAACGTTGTGAATATGAGGTTCGAATATTTAGGAAGTTCATATAAATTAAATGAGTGAGTAAAATAATAAAGAGAAAGTATCTCCATGTCTCTATCCCAGAAAGGCACGACAACTTGGTCGGAGAGATACCACTACCTTTACCTATTCTTGCATAATAACACAGTTGTTTTTCAGTTTTTGGAGGGTAGTGTAGCCGGTAGACTACACAGGTAGATAAATACGCAAGTAAAATTTAATATCATCAGAAAAGACAATCTGTTAAAGGACCAAGTGACATTTATCGCATGAAATTATCGCACAAGAATGATAAAATACAGTGACATAAAACCCTTATGCCATAAATATAATATTAAAAGAATACATATATCAAACAGGTAATACAAAAACCCTTTCAAAACATTGATCCCTCTCATAAATTATGAAATGTTAACATAAAATACAGATACCGCTTGATAAACCACCCCCTTTAAAAGGTTTAGTTCATATCTTAATTACCACAATAAAACTATACTCAGAGAAACCTCATAATTTTAACCCTAGTAAAAAATAGAGTGACCAAAAGTTTAACGGATTGGGACGGATAGGACAAATTGACGGAACGTTACATGGGTAGTGGCGCGCCGACATGCCAGCGACCTTGTACAGACACCGCACCTATTAATTTTAAACTTTGGAATTTTTTTTATTTAATTGAAATTGTGATTTTTTTGTAAGGTAAAGAAACAAATAGACGGATATGGTGACGGTAAGTAATATCCGTCTGCTGTGACAAAATCAAGATCTAAAATTGTTTATTTATTAGAACAGCTTCTACTTGATTTTATATAAATACTGTAGCGACATTTTAGCACAGAATAATAAGTACTAACGTACCTTTAGGCAAAGAATGAACACATCTCTGTGAAATCAGTTATCGAGGGCGGTATTCCCAAACAATTATGACTTAGGAACCTTCAAGAAAAGAGCGACTCATTCCTTAAAGGTCGGCAGCGCATCTTTGATACTCCTGGTGTTGCGGGTGTCCGTGGGTGGCGGTGATTACTTTCCATCAGGTGACCCAATTGCTCGTTTGCCTCCTCTTGTATATAAAAAATCTGTAGACAAATATCAGTTCCATCAATCATAATATATCTAGTTTATATATAGTCTATAACAAATAATCAATGACTAACCTAATCACGGCTCTTTTGATGGTAAGAGATAAGGGTGGCTTTTGACACCGTAGATGTTGTAGGTGCGTTGTTGTTTTGTGGGCGAGATGTTAGGTAAATTTTTGTGCAAGTCTACTGCTATTTAAATTTCTGGACTGGAACATGATACTCTTACTATGGCGGTAGCAATAGGTGAGGCGGTGGATCCCTGATGAGTTACTCTAAGTAATCCAATTTAGACTATTGGAAAAGGCCACTGCAGACGTGTTTTGACCTGAAATTTGGATTGCAATAGTGGATCTCTACCCGGATACTGCACATTTTATCACTCCATCAGTGTTGGTAATGACCCATTTAGCCTTTGCCCGCCTCTTACAAGCTTCCTGGCAAGCAGAGGTTTTTTTATGATATTAGAAGGCAAACAAGGCAAGAAATTCACGCCGCGTAGAGACACCAAATGTAGTAATAGTGAAATACCAACCTGAGGCCGGAATGTTAGGCCACGACTAAAAGTAAGTTTTCCGGCTACGTTATTCTCCGAACCGGAACACGTCAACGGCAATCACTGAAATTATGGTGACAGGAATAGGTAAGGTAGTAAGTAAGTACCAACCCGGGTGAGTCAATGCGAAACTCTACCGCCTAGTTAGATGTTACGGTGCTAGTGAAGGTAATTCTATGCTGACTTTTTACGAGATTCCTGGCAAGGCAGATAATCTATTCTGCAAAGGGACCCTGACCAAAAAAAGTATTTTCACGCCCACGACTAGCCATAAACACGTCCCACAATATGATAGGTGGCAAGTAACTAAACGTTTTTAATCTGCTGTAATTAATCAAAAGTACCTAAAATGACTTTAATACACTATTCCAATTTCCAATTCGCACGATATTAAGATTTAAGAGTAATCCTATTGACTTGAAACATAGCTCAAGTAAGCTTTTTTGAAATAGCATCAGAGCTCACCATTGTGGTATTTTGTGACAGATAAGTAAAATATTTTGGGGACCGACGAGGTTTACGCTATTTTCGGACAACAAGGACAGTGCACTATAAAATAAGTTGCTCTCAAAATCCAGAAAGGTGTGTTTTTCGCTGTTTCATGCAATTTAATAAAAACTAGTGGTCACCCATTGGTCGAAATTCGCCCATAATAAATTTTAATATGTTTGTTTCCAAACTTTTTAGAGCGCCATCTATGATCGTTTATCGTTATCATCAATACATTTGTTTGTGTGTGTCAAAGGCATGGTAGTGTAGGTAATGTTTTATTTATTGATTTAATGTATTTTATAAGCATTATTATTGAAAAATATTAGCGTTCTGCACTTCTCCTACACATAAACTATAAGTGTGTCAAATTTTAATCTCCTGCGTCCCCAGAATTTTCGTAAAAAGGGTTCCAAAGTTTTGGCATCATGTATTAATATATAGATAAAATGCGTTGACACATCATATTGTTAACACATATAAATATACATTTGGCACTCGATACACTCTGCCTATCCCACAAGGCACTTGGTGTGAAGACACGTTTGTGTACATTGTTCACTTACCTGTTTTTCATGTATTGTCTTGTTCGATTAATCTCCTTTAAGTGGGAATTGTATCAAATCGGTGGAGGCTGCAATCCCGAGCAATTATGTGGAAATTTCCTGACAAATACACGTTTTGGTGAGGAGAAGACACGGGAGAGGGTGGCGGAGCCGCGCGAGGCGTGCTGTCGCCTAATGAGCCCGCTTGCCACTTTTATTTATGTCACAAATGTAAATTGCTTAGTTAAGCTTTTTGTTCTATATAATTTTAAACAAACAAAAAATTGGTTTTAAGGCGAAAGAGAGTATCCGTGATGTAGATTTAACTTCAAAGAAAAAATATTTATTGATACTTGACCGCCTCGTTGGTCGAGTGGCTAGCGTACTCGCCTAACTGCATCGACGAATCGCGAGGCTCGGGTTCGATTCCCGACGGGGGCAGGCATTTGTGTGATGAACATTTAGATGTCTGCATTTCCGGGTCTGGGTGTTTATTAAATTTATTCTGGTATTTATTTAAGTATTCCGATGTAATAGTATCGTTGACTAACACTCATAACACAAGCATATAATTTGCTTACTTTGGAGTTAGATTCAGTTTGTGTGACTTGTCCAGAGATATTTATATTTTTTATATTTATATTTATACTTAAGAGTAATTACAGTGTAAGCATTACAGTGTTTTTTGGTTCCAGGGCAAAACTTCAATTCTTCAATAGAACTTCATATTCCTTTCAATAGTTTTTAAAAAATAATATAAATCATAGACTTTCAGAAAGCAACATTCATTAAAGAGAATTCTGTACTCAGTGTTTTTTAACTTAAATTTTTTTACCTAAACCTTTATTAAAATGTGAAAAAATGGAATTTAACAATAAAGTTAAAGGTTTCCACTATCCACGATATTTACTTCAGCAAATAAATCCCAACACTTGAACATACAATTATCGCTGCCTTTTTCACATTTTAAAACAAGGGGGTAAGAACCGTGGGCAAATAGCCTACTTCACCTTAACAAATGAAACATGTTTAAAATAATATGATTTTATCAACGAATGAATGAATTTACCGCTATGTTGGTTGACGGGTTAGCGTGCACGCCTAATTTCGCCAACTGCAGGCGCAGGTTCGATTTCCGACGTTTTTGTGTAACTGGTCCAAGGACATTTATTATTATTATTATGTACTAGCTGCTCCGGCGAACTTCATTCCTCTCGTTCAGTTTGTATGACAAAAAATTAAAATGTTGTTTTCCATTTTCACTGCAATTTTCCCAGTTTTTTTCTACATAAGAACCTTGTCCTAGTAATAACTAACAAAATACAAAAAGAATTAGCCGAATCGGTTCAGTCGTTCAGAAGTTATGCGCTTACCAACACTTTTAGCGATTCATTTTTATTATATAGATTCCCAACTTATTCTTCTAATATCTTAACGAAATAAACTTCTTCTCATTTTTAAGACAAGGGGGTAAGCATGGTCTGGCATCCACTAGGGCTCTTCACCATGACAAATAAAACATACCTAAAATATGATTTTTTCGCCGAATGAATATGAATAAGGAAGTATATATTCCCAACCTATTCTTCTAATAACTTAAATGAAAATTAACGTGATATTGATATCAAGGGAGTCGGTATTTATGGTTAGACCGGTAATCGTGCATAGAGTTTACAACTTTAGAGCATGTACGGTGAAATTTATGTTTTAAAGATTTGTTCGCCACAAATAAGCTTGTCAGCGTGTCTTATCTATGGGATCGTTAATTAATTAGTGAAATTGGCCGGCGCAGCGCTCGGGGACCAATAACTCGCAACTCGACTTGTATCATACTTTTTATACATACATATCACGTGAGCGAAATTGAATTCGAATTATAATGGTACCATTAGGAGTTTACTTGTTAGATTTAAAACCGACTTTTTTAACATACAAATGTTTCGTGATTATTAAGGTAATACGCAGCAATTTTGATGGTTCTTTTTTAGAAATAAAGGCCACAATTCCGAGGTGGTCCCACATTAGTGTACTTTGTAGTAAATAGCGGTTTTCGAGTTGTTCCTAAATTTTCGCTTATGATAAAACTAACGTCAACATAAACGAATAATTTTATGCATTACTAGCCAACCCGGTAAACTTCGAATTGAAGTTAACAGCAACTAACCCTTTGTATAGATTAAAGCTTTTTTTTATCATTTTCGCTGTTTTTTTTTCGGTTTGTTTTATAAGAACCTTCTTCAGACAATAACCAACCAATAAAAAAAGAAACAACAAAATTGCTCCATCCTTCTAGGTGTGGTGTGAGGACCACGCGAAATGGGGATTCATTTTTTTATATTTAGTAAGGTAGCCGGTAAACTCACTTTTGCTCGAGGCCTAACATCCCGACCTCAGGTTGGCAACGCACCATTACCACCTTTGGTGTCTCTAGGCGGCGTGAATTTCTTACCATCAGGAAATCCGTCTGCTTGTTTGCCTTCCTATAACATAAAAATAAACCACGTCGTTTTTACAGTTACAGTTTTACTGAGTTTTATTATTATGTTTTAGAGTTATTAAAGATTGAAACGCGCGCATACAGATGGATTTCGTGATGGTAAGATTGTAGCTATATTCATCAATGGTAGTGGTACGTTTTCTGGATACACTCCAATGATTGGAACACGACAGTGGCAAGTTCTAATGATAAGGTGGTAATAATGGAACACAACAGTTGCGAGCTTTGATGGTAAGGCAGATTTTGGTTGACTCGATGCAAAACTTTCCACCTAGTTTCAGTGTTGTCTAACCGAATGCCTCTCACTTTTATCTGACAAATATTGATGTTAGTATTTCTGGGAGTGTGCTAAATGTGTACTGGTAACTACTTAAGTATTTCGGAAACCCATAAAACTAGCATAATATATATGATACTTTAGAGATCAGAATCTTGATTTCATGAAAATTGAAAATTGGATTCGGGTATGTCAATTTAAGTACTCTTGAACACAACGTTAGGTAATTTTCAACACTTACCAAAAAATCAGCGAATTCTTAAAAATAGTGTATGGTTTATTGTTTATTAGTGGCCCGCCTCGGCTTCGCACGGGTATAAAATCTTTATATATATAATTCTTCTGTGAGTGTGTATGTCACTGAGCTCCTTCTAGACGGCTGGACCGATGTTGATGAAAGTTTTTGTGCGTGTTCAAGGGAATTCGAGAATGGATAAAATTCACAATTTGGTCTCCTGGAAAATGTTTTTTAATTAATTTTTTAATAATAAGTCATATTTGATTTTGGAATGTTTCACATCGGATCCGACAGACTGCGCTACTGTCGAAGCATTAATGTCAAGCGATACGAAGTTTGCTGGGTCAGCTAGTATACATAATATAAACCTTTTTCTTCAATCACTTTACCTATCTAAAAAAACTGCATCAAAATCCGATTCATAGTTTTAGAGGAAGCGATTTTGATTTATACTATGTAGAGACTAAACGTTACTAATCTACTAGTGTTGTGTTCAAAACTACCGAAAATGACATATCCGATTTCAATTTCCAATTCGCATGACATCGAGATTACAGAGTAACCTACAGATCAGTTTGTGAAATTTAAAAAGAGATATTATCATACCTTCACGCAAAGTCCCTCGCGTGTTAAACTGAGTAAATCGAGTGTCATGTATTAATTCCTACGTGACCTGGTTAGGTTTCCCACATTTAATACTTTTCATTTTTATATCAATGATTTATAACACTCTCTTTTACGACGCGGGTTAAAAAGTATCGTAGTCACGCATTCTAAGAGTTAGAAGTGTAACATCAATCATAAAAGCTGCTTACCAACAATGTTACACATTATTACACTTGAAAGGTTTCTAATTATAATCTGTCTGTAGTCTATGAATATTTTCCCGTGTGTGCGACCCATATGGCTTTCCACAATGACATTGACGCGAGTAATATACGTGTAAATGTCCCCTTATCGACGATCCACAATCAAATGCGTTGAAATGGCTTGTTTATCCTGAAATGGTACTCGAAAAGACTAATTTGTGAGCTAAATTAGAAATGGCTTAATAAAATCCAATTAAAAGAATATTGAAAGCGTTTTCAGCTGCAGCTTACTTAATAAATGAGAATAAGTATTTGTTCGTATGATATACAAAACATAAGATTTTTATAGTGTCAAAAAGCTTTCTTAATGTTAACAGCCATTTTCCGAAACACCAATCAATTTTAATTTATGATTTTTAATTCGGTATAAAAGTGTAAGTCGTACTCATGTTTAATAGTTATTGAGAGATAAATAGTAATAAATAAAAAAGTAGCCCTAGACAAATTATACAAATTGAAACTTACCTCAAAGTAAGCAGGTACCACTACCTTAATGTCTGACGTCTGTCCAGGAAATAACGTCAAGGAAGTGTTCGACATCAATAGGCTCACTTTTTAAAAAGTATTTAGGCGCCATCGTAAAAGATGTTAGTGAAAGTTGTCGCCAAATCTCACTAAATGAGCTTAAGTAAGAAGGCTTCCGCTTTGATCAAGACCCTGACATGACATTATATCGAACTATGACTATATTTAAAGAAAATAAGCAGGTGAATTGAAAGTAAATAACAAGAAAAAGAATTAATTAAAGCAAAAGACATGGCAGTATATATGTAATGATGTTAGCCTGTCCCAGGAAGGAAAAAAATATTAAAAACAACAAAAATCACCTTTTAAACAACCGCGGCAGTGCATACGCGACATTAGAATACAATAAACAAAACTGTATATCAATTCTATAAAATATTTAAATTCACACCAAATACTCAAACCACTGAGGTGGTGCCTATATCTTTGTTATTTGTTTAACAATAAAAGGAAGAAAACGGAGTCATCGCCTCTTTAATTTTCACAGTTGGCTTTAAGGGGGTACATTCTTTTGCCATTTACCATAGTATATCTGTGTTGATCTAATAACTAGGACTAGCCGTCTCAGTCTAAGTCAAGTTACAACAACTACCCTCCAAATTGAAACACAACAGTGGCAATCACTGGTAACATAACGTCAGAAAAGGTGGTCGTAGTAATCGAGGCGAATCTTTACGGACTTCTTTTATTTAATCTGATTGACTGATTAGTAGAATGTTAAAGGAGAAATGAAAATTATTGCAAAAAAGTTAATGCAAACTTTAATTTGTTTTTTCAAGAAAAGGAAGCTAACAGGCAACTAAAACATCTAAATATTTACCGCCATTGCGTGGAATTCCTCATCAGGAGTATCACAGAAACTTAACCTTTAAGAAGTAAAACTCTACATTTTGTATTAAAACTTTACTTTTTTCAATTTAATATTTATTATTGCAATGTTGTTAGCTAGACAGGTTTGTCAGGATCTTAAGGTCTGGTACTCGATACTCTGTGCCTACCCCGTAAGGGACTTGGCGTGAAAATATGTATGTAAGTATCTATGTATGTAAAATTGCAAATAAACGCCTGCTGTCCACTAAAATACACCAAATCTTCATATTTGTCTTAATCTTTAAAACCTGCGAACAAAAGAAAAACATACATCATTCCAAATACAAAGATATTTGAAGACATGCCAACAATACATTTAATAGACGTTGAATTAATCAAAAAGATAAACAAAGACGAATGCACCAAGTCATAGAGACAACAAAACGGCTCAATAAAATGGCGGAGCATAGACAAAATGCTACAATAACATCAGAACGGGAACGAATCGCCAGTTTACGACATGAGCACAACGACCGAATGCTCTACAAATGAATAAGCCATCTGTTCTAATAGCTACAATTAAACATGGTTGTCGGAGTATCGGACTGGACTGTGTTAGCTTAACATTTGGATTTAAGAATCGATTCTCTTTTAACATAAATACCACAATCTTCAGAAGGTAATATTATTTTTGAAGTGAAGACTTCTTGAGCGGCGTTGCGCACTTTTTTTGGAATGGGTAAAAACTTTTAAACTCGCGTCAAGGCACGTGAACTGATTCGTAAGACAAAAATTCGTAAGATGGCGCTTGCGCGAAAAAAACTGCGCAGGGCGCTTGCGCGAATGTTCGTGTTGTCGTGTTTGTGTACGTTAGCGCAATAAATGAATACTGTATTCTACCACATAAATGATAGTACTTTCATACTGATAATTAAAGCAACTCGTGCAAAATTATTCCTTAACCATTCCAAAATGTCAAAAATGCACAACGCTAATATTTAGGTTTTTTTCTTCTGTCGGCACTCCCAGAGTACAACCCGTCATTTTTTTAAGTGAAAGAGATCTCAACGAACACGCACACGATTCTCTTAATGGTAAGAGACAAGCATGGACTATGTACACCATATATGTTTAAGGTACGTCGCTGTCCTGTAGCTGGGATGGTAGTGCAAATCTAATGGAGGTTATCTAGGCTAAGGTGCAAGGCAACCTTATCCTACGGAATGGAATTTTGACGGCAGGATTAGGTAAGAAGATCCCCACCCGAGAAAGTTGCTGCATAGCACTCTCAACCTCTGCCTAACTCAAAAATTGGGGATTGAGACTAACTTGCTTTTTGAAGTTCTTTTGGCGCGTTAGGAAAAAATGATGAGGGTAAATTTTTACGACGCGCGCGCATACCGTCACGAAAAGCCGACATGATGAAGTTAGCTATAGATAACATTTTAGTTTTTCAAAAAAAAGTACAAAAAAGTAAAAGTAAGGACATCTACGTATGTTTGCGTGAGAACTGACAACTGTATTCACAATATTTCTTTATTTCTATGGTTAGTGTCATTTTGTCTACAAATGTAAAATAAGGCAAAAGATAAATTTTTTAAAAAGATTTATTACGCCGAAGAAGTATAACTTCTAACGCGTGTACATAAGTTACACACACAATTTTTTTTTACTTTACACACACAATAATTTTAGAGAAACTTCCTAGATTAGTGCTAGAAATTCAGGTTCACAATACATTAAATATCTATTTAGATATTAGTTTTATTGTGCTAGTCTACTGGCTACATTATTCCCCTAACCAAAACATGACAGTCATTATGCTGGCAGGAATAGCAAAGGTAGTGGACCCCTACCCGGGCCTAGTTACTGCACAGCAAGAGTGTAGAGACCACCAGTAGTACTGGTGGTAATGACCAATATATTAACCTGTGCTCATCTCTTACGAGCTGCCTGACGGAGAGCGGAACTGGATTAATTTCTGTATAGCTTTGACTCTGCGCGAAAGTAATATTTTCATATGCTTGCCAGCTCGGGCTTAAATGTAATATAAATTAAGCTGTCGTCTCCTAAGCGATTCAAAACATGAACCCATTTATTAATAAACTCGGAGTAAAGTATTCCAAGGTTGAACCTGGTATTAGAGTCTTTATTACAATGTTATACAGACTATAATATTGACTTAATTTTACTCTCATGTTAGTCCACGTTTATTAAAAAGACGGAAAGAGCGTACTCATTCCTTATAGGTCAGCTATCTGTGATAATCCTTGTGTTGCGGATATCAATCGGCATATCAGGTGTCCCACTTACCCGTTTGCCATCTCGTCTGTAAAATACACAAGAATGTGAAAATTACTTATGTGATATAAGAATGTGATGAGCCCATCGCCTGCTAGTGAATAAAGTAGTTTAGATTATTGGATTATTCGACTACAGTTAGCCAGTAGTAGATGATAGTTACGTCTTGCCTAGATTGCACCATCTTACATTATCCTTATACCATAACGTCAGTGCTTAACATTGTGGTGTTCCAGTTTGTGGAGGAGTTTATAGAAAGGGTTAAAATTCCAGCCTTTAGTTATTAACGCGTCAAATTGCTAGCCTTTCAGCGTATTTCATCCGGCAACGCTACATTAATTTATTAAGCCCCGTGTTGGTCCGGGCTCCTTTGTAGAATAGACCATCTGCCTTCCTGTGCCAGGCAGCTCGTAAAAGGCGAGCATAGGCTTGCCGTCACTAACACCGTGACATCTGACTAGGTGGTAGAATTTCGCAGCGACTCACCCGGATTGGTACCACCGCCTTACCTATTCCTACTGCCATAACGTGATGACGTGTTCCGGTTCGGAGGGTAACGTAGCTGGTAAACATACTTTTGCTCGAGGCCTAACATCCCGGCCTCTGGTTGGCAACGCACCATTACCACCTTTGGTGTCTTTAGGCGGCGGGAATTTCTTAAATCCGTCTGCTTGTTTGCCTTCCAATGTCATAAAAAAAAAACATCTTTGATAATCACGAAATCCGACTACATATTTACCTTCTTGAAATATGTTAAGCTCCTTCTCGTTTGTCTTATACGGGGTTACTGATAACTAACAAAGTTTATGAATTGAGCTTTTTTCCTCCTTATTGCAAAAAATATCTAGACGCCTGTTTAGCTAAACTCTGTTTAAAATTGATATCCAAACAATTCCAGCTAATAACTATTCTTGGTATACGTGTCAGCATGTTATTGCTTGAGAAACCAATTTTACACACTGTTTAGTAAAACATATTTGATATTTTCCATCGTCGGCGCTTGGTAAAACTTCCAAACATTCATATTTTTAATTGAAGAAACACTTGTACTGTTTTACGTATCACTTATATTTTATTATTTTATAAATACCCTACCGGTTTCGCTATTTGACAGCATCATCAGGTAGGCTATTTATAAAATAATAAAGTATAAGTGATACGTAAAACAGTACGAGTATTTGTTCATTTAAAAATATGAATGTTTAGTAAAACGCTAGTTCAACGAGGGTTTAATTTTTTTGTAGTTAGACTCGCAATTATTTTCTTAGTGGGTATGACTTATGTATTAATTAAGTGTAAAATTTTATTATGCATCCATAAACTTGTAATTGCAATTTATAATTGTTAACGTAATTGGTTAAAATAATTGTTTACATTCTTAAAAAGTTCGATATTTCCAACTTAAACTGGCAACAATAAAACGCAATTATCACCCATATAAATAAACGATCAAATGTATGTAAATACTTAAAAAAATGTGTATAGTTGCATTTTTTATGATATAGGAAGGCAAACAAGCAGACGGATTTCCTGATGGTAAGAAATTCACGCCGCCTATAGACACCGACGCTTGTAATGGTGTGTTGCCAACCTGAGGCCGGGATGTTAGACCTCGAGCAAAAGTAAGTTGCTTAAAGCTTAAGCTACCTTACCCTCCAAACCAGAAGACGTCAGGCGCCAGGAATAGGTATGGCGGTGGTACCAATCCGGGCGAGTCGCTGCGAAACTCTACCATCTGGTCAGATGTCACGATATTGGTGACCGTAAGCCTATGCTCGCCTTTTGTGCCCGGACCAACACGGGGAAAAAAAGGGGTGAAAAAATACTTAAAAAAGTAAAATTTTGTTTAGTAGAAAAGTAATTTTACAATAATTATAATGGCGTATTAAAAGAATATTATTTTAAATCAATAATACCATTCTTTCTTAGTGTTGTTTTTCAATGGTAAGTAAATAAATTTAAAAAAAGTATCTTCACGCCCATATCCCCAAAGAGGTAGGCAGAGGCACAACAACCCACGACTAGCCGAAGACACTAAGTCCCACAATGTGATAGGTGGCAAGTCTATCGCCAACCCGACACATATCCAATCCCGAGCAACATTTTTTTTACAAAATTGGAAAAACCCAGTTTTCTTTTTGTTGCCCCACCCAGGATTCGAACCCGAGACATCATAATTATAATGTTATAATGTCGTAATAATTATAATGTCGTATCAAAAGGAGATTCTCTTAATACTTCCATTATTTCCTAGTGTTATTTTTCAATGGTAAGGAAATAAATAAATTAAAAATAATAGTGTGTTGGACCGTTGTTTAGTATAAAAGCAATTTTATTATTTTACAGTCGTATTAATTTTCTTTCATATCGATGATACAATAATTCCATCCTCATGTTGTTTTTTAATGGACAAATTCGTGAATGTTAAATTATAAGATACACAATAATAAAACTAGTAATAAATAAAAATAATTGGCTTAAAAGTTAAAGCATATCTAATTAGATAAGATTTTTTATAAATATTTAAATTTTTTGTACACCAAAATATGGTAGAATATGTTGATATACTTAAATGTTTTTGTAACATCTCATTTACACCCATATTCCGCAAATAAATATTTTTCTCTTCTTTCTTTTTTCTAGTATGGAACAAGATTTAGCGGAAGACTGGGTAATGGTGCTCTTAAAAATATAAAAAATGCATTTTATACTAGACAAAATAAATCATCCTAAAAGCAGAAGCCTGTTTTATTTGTAGATAATAGAATAAAAATAATACATCTATTCACAGAATAAAGCCCGTCAGCTAGTAAAAATATTGAGAAGAACAGACTACTTTTTATTACATTACTACTAATATATTAAGAACGACATAACCATAAAATGTTATTTAATTATTCCGTCACATAAAAACTTTGAAGTTATATTAAATAAAGAGATGTTATCTGACCTTTTTATAAAAATAATATGCTAAATACGTCGTATCAACTGTAATACGAACGGACACTCTAAGGTCCTCTTCCAGGTTTTTATCAATCCAAGTTCCTATGTAAAGTCATACAAGAGTGACTTGTGTTTTTGCGATGGACGGTCGCGAGCCGGTAACGCACTCGTATATGGTAAACTGTCATAATTAAGTACAATAATGAGAGTCCTTCGATCCTTTTTACAATTTCTAAGAATCATCTAACAATTTATGTTAAACTGAAATCATTGTGAGGTTATTAACATATTTTGTATGAATATGGTTGTGTTTGTTAATGACTAGCTGTTGCCCGCTGTGTTGCCTTGCCCATAGATAAAAGCTATCCTATGTGTTACTCCAAGTTACCCTCTATGTGTGTGCTTAATTTAATGAAAATTGTTTTTTTTTTTATGATATTATCCTATGTGTTACTCCAAGTTACCCTCTATGTGTGTGCTTAATTTAATGAAAATTGTTTATTTTTTTTTATGATATTGGGAGGCAAACAAGCAGACGGATTTCCTGATGGTAAGAAATTCACGACGCCTAGAGACACCAAAGGTGGTAATGGTGCGTTGCCAACCTGGGGCCGGGATGTTAGGCCTCGAGCAAAAGTAAGTTTACCGGCTACCTTACCCTCCGAACCGGAACACGTCATGACGTTATGGCGGCAGGAACAGGTAAGGCGGTGGTACCAATCCGGGCGAGTCGCTGCTAAACCCTACCACCTAGTCAAAATTCACGGTGTTAGTGACGGTGAGCCTTTGCTCGCCTTTTACGAGCTGCCTGGCAAGGAAGGCAGATGGTCTATTCTACAAAGGAGCTCGGACCAACACGGGGAAAAACTTTTGCGTGAAGGAGTAAAAAACAAACACACGAACTTTCGCATTTATAGTATTACTAGCTGTTGCCTGCGGCGTTTCCCACAGTATTATATTTTCTGTATAAAATCTATCCTATGTGTTAATCCACGTTACACTCTATGTGTGTGCCAAATTTCTTGAAAATTGGTTTATCAATTATAGCATTAAGGAGTACCAAACAAACATACAAACTTTCGCATTAATAAGATAGTATTTTGCTGTGTTCAACTTGTCAATAAATAGATTAACTATTTGGTTAACTAGATGTAATTTAAGCAATCATAGTATATTTTTACGGTTGCATAGACGATTGTAAAAAACGGTAATCAGATTCGACGTCTACGTCCGTCCGTATATCACAGAAACTACAGAAACAAAGTAGAAATTAGACATTTTGAACCGCTGTACGTTTGAGACATGGCGCATGCAGCTAAAATCACTTTTTTGTCAAAACAACAACAGTGCTCGTCCGGGTTCCTTTGACCATCTGACTAGACCATCTGCCGTCCTGCCAGACAGCTCGTAAAAGGCGAGCGTAGTGACGGTAAGCCTAGGTGATAGAGTTTAGACTCGCCCGGATTGGTATCACAACCTTACCTATTCGTGCCGCCATAACGTCAGTTCTTGCCGTTAACGTTTTCCGGTTGGAGAATAAGGTAGCCGGTAAACTTACCTTTGCTTAAAGTCCAAACATTCAGACCTCAGATTGGCAGCGCGCCATTACCATCTTTGGTGGTGCTTATTCGTTCGAATAATCTTTTAAATCATAAATATAAACATTTTATTGTTCATCAAAAATTACAACATTAAACTCTATCACAGATAAAACGATGTTATGTTTCATTCTTCCCGCCATAATTTTTGTGTTGGCCCTTGATGTGTTCCAGTTAGAGCCAGTAAGTTTACTTTTCTGAATTTTGTTGAAAAATAAATTTAAAAATAAATATATATTCAGTGATTTCATCCTAGCTCAACGAGAAGAAGTCAACAGCTTTTGAGATATGTAGCACTTTTTCCAAATCCGCAAATGTAACTTGAGCATTTATAAAAAAAAAAAATGGTCTGACAAACTCATTTTTACTGGAAAAGTAATCACAGTAGTTATATTTTGTGTCATTAAGTCAAATACTCCTTTTTGCTGCTAATCCATTCAAGGACAAGACCGGTTAGCGACTAGTCACTTTATTTTTATTTTACAGATAATCCTAAAATTAAAAAAAATTAAACAGCACCCGAAATAACCATAAGTAATGTAGCTAAGAACCATCTCGATCACGTTAGCTTTAAAGCAAAAAAAAATATCTATAAAATTCCAGGTTTAATTCCCTCAGTCCTACAGCTCAAAATATGCATGTTTTTAATTTGTTTACAAAAACAATATTACCCGGGAATAGATAAGTGGCCGGTGGCGATAGATTTGCTTACTTTAACATTGAGGCACTAAGTACTAATCGTGGGATAAGAATGTGAAGATGCCAGGTTTTGAATTATATTTTAATAAAAATAAGTAAAAAATATTAAGCTTATCTATTATTATAATTATGTTATTGCCCTATGACTAAGATGTCGTCTCTGTGGTCTAGCGGTCCTGGTGTTGGATTTGACTGCATGAGGTCCCGGGTTCGAATCCCGGGTCGGCCAACAAAAAGAAAAATTGGATTTTTCCAATTTTCTAATAAAAAAAATGTTGGTCGGGATTGGAAATGTGCCCGGTTGGTGATAGGCTTGCCACCTATCACATTGTGGGACTTAGTGTCTTCGGCTAGTCGTGGGTGCCCTGGTTGTGCCTCTGCCTACCTCTTCGGGGATATGGGCGTGAAGATACTTTATGACCAAGATGCTATACACATGTGCTCAAAATCAAAACCTTTCTTCTACAACGGTGCGATTCCGAAGAAATTTCTTGCCCCGCCCAAAACTTTTATGGTACCAGTTACCAAAGACGGTATTTCCAAACAAACATCACTTCCTAAGTGATATACCTATTTTCCTACCTTCATGAAAAAATGTGTACTCATTCCTTAAAGGTCGGCAGCGCATCTTTGATACTCCTGGTGTTGCGGATGTCCGTGGGCGGCGGTGATCACTTTCCATCAGGTGACCCACTTGCTCGTTTGCTTCTTCTTATAAAAAAAAACAGTCAGATAAAATCCGAATTTTGTTAGCTATAAGCCTGACCAATAGGTCAACCGGTTTAAATATTACAATAAGAAATGCGAGTAACAATTACAATGAAGCATTTTACTGTCATATTTTTCTGATAAATCAACGGATAACTTTTTCATAATAAACTGTGTTAGAAACGAAGCAGCTGAAAGCCATGTTCGTTGTGGGTAATGAGTTTAATTGCTATAATTGCAGCAACTTGACTTTTACACAAATTCGAGACATTTTTTATAAATTCCTTTAAAAAATAACCTGAGAAAAATTTAACTTGCCCCTACATATTTTATTGTTGTAGAATTTGTACAAGATATCTGTTATGTTCTGTATCCATGACGTAAAATAACAATGTGCAATTATTTCTTTCTATTAAAATGTATATATTTTATTAAGAAATATTCCTATTAGAGCAAATATTTGTGCAACAGATACAATATTGCAATTAATTCTTTTAGTTTCTCAGTATTCGGGACTAAAGTTATTTTAGTTTTTGTTAGGTGAAGAAAAACATCCACACGCTTGTTAGTAGTTCCGGTAAGTGTAGGCAGATGTGCACTGTGTAACTAGCATAACTCTGGTTGAACAATGGAATACTTTGTAAACTTAATTATGAATCGGATAAAAATATGATTACAATAGGGTTAAAATGTGCATCTTTTACCGGGAATTAACAAAGTTTGTTTACGAAGTTAAAACATTGATATAGTAATTAATTAGTTTTTTTTATTTTTGACCGCCGATCTCGATGTAATGAGGTTTGTTATAAGTTTGACGTTTCTGTGTTTGTTTGTTACATAATACTTCTGAAAAACTGAATCGATTTCGATGCACTTTTTTTCTGCCTGCATTAAAGTTAATTTATGTTGGGAGTAATTTTTTTATCACAAAAATCCGCATTGACATCGGTCCATTAATTTAGAAGGTATGATTTTACAGACAGACAAACACACATGCACATAGAAACACACAGGTAAGTCAAAATTATACCACCCCTCTTTTCCAGTAGGTGTGTTATTTATACATTTATGTTAATTTGCATTTTTTTATGTAAGTAAATCACTTTCTCCATCATTTCTGCATCGATTTAATTTTTTATTCCTTTGTAAAATAGACCATCTGCCTTCCTGCCATGCATCTCGTAAAAGGCGAACATAGGCTTAGCATTACTAACACCTTGACATTTTACTTGGTGGCAGAATTTCGCAGTGACTTAGCTATTCCAGTCGCCATAACTTCAGTGCTTGCTATTGATGTGTTCCAGTTCGGAGGGTAAGGTTCGGGTCGGTTCGGTAAACTTACTTTTGCTCGAGGTTTAACATCCTGGCCTCAGGTTGGCAACGCACTATTACCACCTTTGATGTCTCCAGGAGGCGTGAATTTCTTATCGTCAGGAAATCTGCTTTCCAATATCATAAAAAAACTGTATTCGTTTACATATCATGTATACATATAATAATAACTCTAAAGAATGGTCAATTCTGTACATTGAAAATATTGAAAAATAAATAGCAGGGGGTGTTACTGGCTCGATACCAACCCAAATTTATGTTTAAAAAAAATTTTGTCTGTCTGTCTGCCGGTCTGTATGTTCAGGCATAACGTGAAAACTAACGGTTCGATTTCGTTGAAACTTGGTATAATTATACCTTATCATCCTGGGCATAAAATGGGATACTTTTTATTGTTGAAAAATACGTAGAAAAAAATTAATCTTAATTTTACAGTTTTATCACGTGAAGACCGACATCGGCGAGGACGGAGTCGCGGGCGGAAGCTAGTATTGAAATAAAGTCTGGTTTTTGCAGTTTTATATTAAATGAAATACATTGTTGTGATGAAGTTTTGCGTTTTTGCGTCCTCCACTCACCCGCGACTTGACCTGTAATTGTCAGGTACTTTATGGCGCCATCTCTGAAGTTTTATGTCATTCAATCCACAGCTCTTAATTGAATAGGTAAGTAACATGAAATTTACAACAGTCATATACTTAAATTGTCCCAGTTAACAATCGTCGTGTCTATGACATTTATTCTATGTCTTTGTACGAGAATTCCTACTATTATAAATACGAATACATGTTTGATTTTTATGATAATGGTAGGCAAACAAGCAGACGGATAGCCTGACGGTAAGATAATCACGCCGCCTAGAGACACCAAAGGTGGTAATGGTGCGTTGACAACCTGAGGTCGGGTTGCTACGCCACGAGAAACTGTAAGTTTACCGGCTTTACTCTCTACCGGAACAAGTCAATAGCAAGCATTATACGTTATGGCGCCAGGAATAGGTAAGGCGGTGGTACCAATCCGGGCAAGAGGCTAGTAGCTGAAACTAGTGACGCTATACTTATGCTCGCCTTTTACGAGATGCCTGGCAGGGAGGCACGTGGTCTATTCTGCAAAGGAGTCCGGGCCAGCACTGGGAAATTGTTTCATTTTTACTCGAAAAATACCTAATCAATTATAATGAATCTTTGTCCACAAATTCTTCAATTTATTAAAAATTATAAAAGAGACTTTTTAATGACTCAAACGAAGCATCGGATAAAAACTAGTTAATGATAAATAATCCTTTAGAGAAATAATCCTTTCTAATATTTTACCCGTGATGGTCCTCTGTGTAGTATAAACTATGTACCTAGAGCAGCATGCAGCTCGTAAGTGAGGAGGAAAGTTAAATAGTTCTATCCAAAACCGTTGGTGATGGGGTACCCCGATCCCAACACCTACTTACCGCCACCATAGCAGTGTCACATCCGATCTAGAGGGTAACACTTCAGCCACAAGACAGAGATACTCCAACATCTGTGGCCAGGTCATATTTCACCATCATAAGAGTAGAATGCTTGTTCGATATATTGTCACATAAAAAAATAAAGAGTCTATGAAAACCCTTTATTTTTTTTTATTATTGACGTTCTATTTATGGCCGTCAGCCTTAACCTGTTACAGCATTTGTTGTTGTTTGTTAATTTGTTTCTTGTGGGATTTTTATTTGTTGGGATATTTTTTTATTGTGCTTTATTTAATAAGTATGTTCGTATGTTAACATATTTTTTTGTTTCTATTTGTGTTTATGTAATTTCTGAAAATTTAGATTTTTTTTTGATGGGTTTACAGGCAAAGTTGTTTGAAATTATGAAAAGTAGTTTTCATGGTGTCGCGGTCGGTCCGGATCCGGTGAGTTGAATAGACCATATTATGGCTTTCTGGCAGGCAGCATTTAAGGGAGGAGCATATACTAAAATACAGGTAATCACCATCAAGACCACTGGTAGAGTGCTGTGAAGTAATTTACCTAGATAGGGATTGCTACCTTACCTATTCTCGCCCAAAGCCTTTGATGACAGCATATTCCGATCTGCAGGGTAGGATAGCTAATAGACGTTTACATTAGCCCGGCAACAGAATAGTGTAGGTACCTATAACATCTATTGTGTCTACGACCCATGGTCTTTAGCATCAGGAGAGCTATGTCCTTTTTGCTGACTCTGACGAGTTACCTGGTAGAAAGGCAGGCGGTTTATTCGTTTTTCATTGTTTAAATAATTTTAAAATTGTCTGTATCGACAAATCTATTTATATAGTTCTCTCCAGCAATTCTGTTCAGTTTTTATAGGAATAATTAAAATGTTGTTTTTTCTAATTTTTTAAAGTCGATCGTGTTAAAAAGTTCAATTGTCTCCTATGTCCTTCTCCTAGTCCTGAGTTACAAGCCCATCAATTTTCAGTCAAATCGGTTTAGCCGTTCTTAAGTTATATGTAGGTAGTGTAACTGACACTACTTTCTTTTATATATACAGAAGGTACAAAATGATTCCCCATTACGCTTGATCTTCGTATTACTAAACTGAAAAAAAAAACCAACAATTTTTTTTTATTTTTTTGCTGTGTTAGTTATTGCTAGAAGGTTCTTATAAAAATGACCGGTAAGATTGCAGGGAAAACGGAAAAACGGTGCTTTAATCGATACAAAGTTTGTTAGTAGTTGTTATTATCAAGTTCGAAGTTAGCCGGGTCGACTAGTGTTTAATTAGTCTATTTAAAATTAAGTTTACGTTTAAAGCATTTGTGGCATTGTAAGTGCTAATTGTTGAGACGTGGCCACCGTACGTGTTGCCAGTATAACTATAATTATACCATTAAAATAAAATAGTCACTTGACACTACACAGGCATGAGAGAATTCACTTTGACGACTCGATATTTTAACAATTAAGTTATTATAGTTCTTTTTTTAATTTTATTTTTACTTTTTTATTTTTATGATATTGGAAGGCAAACAAGCAGACGGATTTTCTGATGGTAAGGAATTCACGTCGCCTATAGGCACCAAAGGTGATAATTGTGCGTTGCCAACATGAAGCCGGGATGTTTGGCTTCGAGCAAAAGTAAATATACCTGCTACCTTAACGGCAAGTGCTGACGTTATGGCGGCAGAAATAGATAACTTGGATACCTAAAAAGGAAATGTGTTTTTTATTATTTTTTATAAAAACCAACGTTGATTGTGATTGAGTATGTGTCCAGTTGCTGATAGGCTTGCCACCTATCTCGTTATGGCATTTGTCTTCGGCTAGTCGTAAGCGTTCTGGTTGTGCCTCTGTCTACATCTTCGGAGATATGGCCGTGAAGATACTAGCAAGATTGTAACTAGTACTAGAGAGCAAATAAGAAGTAATAAGCGATAAGTAACTTATACCTTTTAACCTTTTCATTAATATATTAACCATATAATCTGCAATTCTTAAACATTTTAGATTTAATTCATCCCCGCGAATCCGGCCAACTTCGTATGACTTAACATTAATAGCTAGTTACTAATAATTTATATAAAAAAATTAGGTATTGCTTTTCTCATTTCCCCGGTTTATCACTGCAAGAAATCTATCTACCTATATTATAATTGATATAAAATAAATATAGAAATTATTTTTGTAAAACTTATTATAAAATCGTTAATGTTTAGTTTATTAGCCTTTGACATTAAATACTAAAACATCAGACAGACATAATATAATGATCTGTAATTTGTTGATAAAAACTGGTTAAAATAATGTTTTTAATATTAAGATGTTATGACCTTTGTATATTTCCGAGAAAGGATTCTTTAATTATTAACAATAATAAACATAACTTATTCACATTTCAAAAAAATGCTAGCAAGGTAGTGTATTAAACACTAAAAAAAGTATCCAAACACCTATATCCGCGAAGAGGTAGGGAAAGGCACAACTCACGACTAGCTGAAAACACTAATTCCCACAATGTAATAGGTGGCAGGCCTATCACTAACCGGGCAGATATCCAATCCCGAGCAAGATTTTTGTATCAGAAAATTAGAAAACCCACATGTTCTTTTGTTGCCCGACCCGGGAATCGAACCCGGGACTTTATGCTGTTAAGTCCAACACTTGAATCGCTAGATCACGAAGTCAATCAAAGATAATCAGTTATTAAAATAAAATAAAATTAATCAATTATTAAAACCCAATAAATTTAATTCATTATTAAAATAAAATAAATTTAATCAATTACTAAAAATAAATTAAATTAATTAAAAATGAAGTGAGTGTACAATCGTGTGCAATAATGTATATGATTGACAGTTAAGGAGTGTCAGCATGCATCAGCGGGGAAACGTCTAGCGTTTCTTTATTTATAGTCTTCTAATAAGACTATAAATATTGATTTTAATTACGCGTCGCCAGCCGCAATGACAGTCGCGTAAATGGCCATGGTTTGACGCATATCAAGCGGTGCTGGCCGTTCGCCTCTTGGCGAATATGGCTATGAGAGCATCTATAGATGCTATTTATAATATTTACTACATTTGTAATACACTTATTTATAACTAGCAGCACGTCCCAGCTTCGCACGGGTGGACCAATTTCTATTCTGTTACACAAAAACCTTGTTTTCTAATCATTTTATATATTGAAAAACACCGCATCAAAATCCGTTGTGTGCTTTTATAGGTTTAAACATACATAATATGGACAGCGGAAAGCGATTTTGTTTTACACTCTTTAGAGATGTTGTTTTAATAAAGAATATATATATCTTTATGTGACTGCACTTTTATCCAATTTATTTAACATAGATTTGCAATCTTTATAATTTTAAACTAACTTTTGCTACACAACAACTAGGTGTATCTAGGCGGCGTGAATTTCTTAACATCAGGAAATCCATCTACTTGTTTGCCTCCCAATAACATAAAAAAATTTGGGTACCCGAGCAGACCTAGGTTGACAATGCACGATCAAATCGCTGGGGTTCTGAGTGTTTTTTTAGAATTAAAAGAATTATCAAGTTGGAGGTAGATAGGCAAGTCAATAAGAAGAGTGAAATTTAACAATCAATACTTGCTCCCTACTCTTCAAGGTACTCGTCGTGAAGATATGCAAATAAGTTGTTTCAAAAAATTATTATATAATTATTATAAATTTTCTAACAATTAAAATACAGAATTAAGCATTAATTAGCAAAACCTAAATTTAAAATACGTTTAAATTAAGGCCACATTAGTAAAATTTTAATTAGCGTTCAAAATAAGAACAAAATGACTTCGTCTTGATTCACCCAATTAAAGATGAATCTCTGCGCGGATCTGACAAGACCACCGGATGAAATATAACCGATCTTTCGTAGCAGGATTCAATAATCCAGGTAATTTATTGTTTTGTTCTCTAATGACTTCGGTATATCAATGATATTATCAATGTGGCTGACAGCAATTTCCGTAATAAACAGAAAATAGGGTAAACAAATATGGGAGCACTTTTAATATAAACCCTTTTTCTCCAATAATCCAGGTAATTTATTGGTTTACTACTTTTTAGACTAACGCTTGTTATAACTAAATTTATATCACAGTACGTGTGTAGGAATCAACGAACGAAACGAAAATTTAAATTAGTATAGACGGGTCAAAACGAGTAACTTTTAGCATTTTGAACCGTTTATTGGTAACTGAAATTTATTGTTTTGTCCTCTAATGACTTCGGTATATCAATGTTATTATCAATGTGGCTGACAGCAATTTCGGTAATAAACAGAAAATAGGGTAAATATGGGGCGCATTTACGATTTAAACCTCTTTTTATCGATACTCTAAGTTATTCATTGTTTTACTTCTTTTTAGACTAACGCTTACTACAAATAAATTTGAATTACTGTACGAGTACAAAAATCAAAATGAAACGAAAATTTAAATAAGTATGAACGGGTCAAAACGAGTAACTTTTTAGCATTTTGACCCGTTTATTGTTAATTGAAATTCATTGATTTGTTTTTATAATTTTTGTATTTCAAAGATGAAATCGATGTTTACGAATTTGCTCACAAATAGTGATCAATTAAAAAGTAAAAGTGATACTGAAATTTAGGAAGTTCTTATTTACATCAATGATCCAGGTAATTTATTGTTTTGTTCACTAATTCCTCTATTTGTATAAGATCTTAACCAGTTTCGTATCATCAATATATTCGTAGTTGAATAAGCTAAGGTTCAAGACAATAGAACAGATATTAAACTTTCTATAACCTATTTATAATTTACCTAACTAGCTATTGCATGTTTAACACCGAGTGTCTCCATTCATTTTAATTAGAACTTAAAGAGAAGTCACATTAGGTAATCTTTTAATTTTTCAGGTTGGCACGTTTGTTGTTTTCTGTAGACTACCTAGTCCTTTCTGTAGACTAACAACCTACACAGTAGACGAAAAAAACTCAAAATGTAATTTATTTCCAAACATCTAAGACTGATCTATTATAAGATTAACAATTCACTAAAAAATAGTGCAAGATTTCCTAACAATGTATAAAGTTTCATTTTGTTGAATTCGTAATGTAGTCAAATTCTTGTAAATTGTAGTCAATCTTCATTTTGAAGTCAAATCTCAGTTCCAAAATTCCAAGTAGTATAAGCAAAAGAAAATTGGTGTTCCTAAATAAAGTATCAAGACTGTTCGTATCAAAAAATTGATCCATACATTTAAAAGTAAGTTGACAACCACACATCTTTTAGGATTCGTAAACATAAAATTGAACTATGGTATCTTTATTATAATGAGTATTTAAAGTTGGGTCTGGGTCGTGAAATGCCTGAATATTTGATAGGTTGGCTGGTTTACTCATATTTACTGTTCCTCGTAATTGGAGACATATAAATCAATGGACGTTTGAAATGGCGGCAGCCGCTTTGCACGTTTCTGTAATTGCAGCAAAAACTTTTCTGAAGACATTGGCAAATTTCAGAATATTTCGACAGAATGGAACCTTTGGTGTTACAAGCTGTGCGCTTAGAATACAAATGCTCGACTTTTATTGATTGCAACACGATGTCAATTTGTTCATGGAATCGATTTAAAAAACACCTATGGTTATTCGTCATAATTACTCTCGTAATTACGACATTTTTCTAGGTAACTGTACCTTCATTCAAGCTATAACAGTTTATAAGAAAGAGTAACTATAGTTATGTATGTTATGTGATCTTTTCTTATCGCCATAATTAATATGGTTCAAACTGTAGACATAAATGCTTCGTCGTTTATTAATTTAAAAATGAGCTTAAACATTTTAATTTTAGCATTTTTTTACATATGTGTGCGTATATTTTTATAAAAGATGAGTTCTTAACAAAAATTTATTTTTTGTTAAAAGCTTTTATTTGTGAGGGCTTTTCCCAGAAGTAAACTTGACAGTTGAAGTTCAACATTTTTAATAAGTTCAAATATGGCCGGATATTGTTAAGAATATTAGGATCATGATTTTTAAATTAGCTCACTTACGCTACAACATTGTCATTAATTATAATTTTAATTACATTATCAAAGTCACAACAAAATCTAGTAGACAAGTTTAACCGTAATAATACAATAAATGCGAAAGCTGTCAAGACTAACCGCTGAACCGATTTTGATGATATGTCTCTAACTAAAGGTCCCAGTATAAACATGGAATATTTTTTCTATGAATCAACTTTTAATAAAACTGTAATAGACCATAGATGTTAAAGGTGAGTCGCTGTCCTGCGGCTGGAATGTTTGTCTTAATATAGTCTACCGGCTGCCCTACATTAATACCTCTAATAGGTAGATTTAACTATTGGATATAACAACGATGTCCTTGATTAGGAAAAGTCTTTGATTGACAAGAAAAAAGCATGATTTTGAAGATTATAATTGACTTGCTGGATATTGTGAAAATTTTAGAGTAAAATTTTACAAACCCGCACAGATTTCTTCTACTATTCGTTATACCAATTCTTTTACAAATGTATTTTATTGGTTCTGTTAAATTTTCACAAATTGACTCAAAAATACGTAAATTAAAATCAAATCATGCAATCAAATAAAAACATATTCAGATATTATCTGTAGAGTAAATAACTGGAAATTAAAATTGAGACATTTTACAAAACATGTAATACTTGTAATTTTTTTGTGTGTTTCCGCACATCATTGAAAAACAATATCCAGTTAGAAATGTCCTATGTAAGTTTTTGTTAGGTTTTAATTGATTTATGTATTCTTAGACAAAATGGTGACATCCTTACTAGTAGAGTGAGATTGAATATTCTACAAAATGTCACCACATTGAACTAATTTTACTGAATGTATAAATTCAATTATTATAAAAAAACTGCGTCCGTCTTTTCTGTACAACCCGCCAAAACTGCGGTATGCATTTATATAAGAGAAAGAGGCATTGTTGGCGGACATGATTTGCTTTGTTGGTCGGAAACTGATTAGCAAGAGATCTCTCAACGGCATGCACGCTCCTTGGTGCGTCATAAATTCTGCTGATGGGATTAATCTGATTTAAATGTCAATTTTGTCGGCAATGTGCACGCTATAAGAATATCACGATTCGTTCAAATGTTTTGTACTTTTTGTGGGTTTTCTGCGCATAATGAGGGAATGTTTTGAAGCGTGAGGTATGTCTTTGTTTTTCTACAACATATTTCAATGATACCGATTTAAGAAAGTTATCGGGTACCGCTGTACCCGCTGTACCTCGCTTGAACTGTATTGTTAGATAAGGGAAGTATCAGGTATGTGTTTGTGTACAACACCGTAATATAGTAGTAAATAAGAGTACCGATTTTAGAAAGTTATCGGGTACCGCTGTACCCAATACCTCGCTTGAACTGTATTGTTAGATAAGGGAAGTATCAGGCATGTGTTTGTGTACAACACCGTATTAGAGTAGTCAATAAGAGTACCGATTTAAGAAAGTTATCGGGTACCGCTGTACCCAATACCTCGCTTGAACTGTATTGTTAGATAGGAGAAGTATCAGGCATGTGCTTGTGTACAACACCAGTTAATAAGATTACCGATCAATGAAAGACATCGGGTACAGCTGTACCAATACCTCGCTTGAACTGGGTAGTATCGAGCATGTATTTGCGTACAACGCCATAATATAGCAGTCAATAAAATTACAGATTAAAGAAAGTCATTGGGTACCGCTGTACCCATACCTCGATTGAACTATATTGTTAGATAGGGAAACAAACCTTGATATATAATTCTTCTGTACGTTTGCTTGTCATTTAATTTCTCCCATAGGGACTTATTTATCTGAAATATTTTATATGTATTGTAACTAGTAATGCCTGTTTTTTATGGCAAAGATGGTAATGGTGCGTTGCTAACCTAAGTCCGGTATGTTAGGCAATTATAGGGTTTTGTAAATACAAAATAGTATGTTATGCGTACTTTATTTCAAGAAACAGGATATTTCGCATTCCGGACACAGTTTCACAGGTCCTAAAAAAGGGGCCACCCGCAAATAGTAGGACGCGTGACAAAACAAGAAAAATTGTCAAAAAATGAAGTGCAAGTCATTTTCATTTTAGTTTAGTCAGAATAATCACAATTTTGCAAACGTTTCCAGTCGTTAGGAGAACAATGAAGATTTATTCGTACGTCATTTTGTCTTATTAAAAATGACTATTTTGTTTTTTCGTCAAACGACTGGACTCAATTTACATATCGATCTCAACTCGGGACTGACGAATGACTCTCTTCAATATGGATACCGCTGATTATATCTAAATCTTTTCCGTCCCAGTTATTTTTAACAATCGTTTGGTGGGGTTGACTACGTTTTGGTTCGATTCTTGACTCGCGAAATTCAACATATTTTTTATGATAATGAAAGGCAAATAAGCAGACTGATTTCCATATGAAAAGATATTCACGCCGCCTTGAGAAACCAAAGGTGGAAATGGTGCATTGCCAACCTCAGGCCGGGATGTAAGGCCTCGAGCAAAAGTAAGTTTACCGGCTACCTTACCCTCCAAACCGGAAACGTCAACGGCAAGCATTGGACTTTATGGTGGCAGGAATAGGTAAGACAGTGGTACCAATCCCGGCGAGTCGCTGCAAAACTCTACCACCTAGTAGGATGTCACGGTGTTAGTAACGGTAAGCCTATGCTCGCCTTTCACGAGCTGCCTGGCAGGAAGGCAGATAGTCTATTCTGCAAAGGTGCCCGGACCAACACGGGGAAAAAATGCCCTTTTCCCTCGGCTACCGCATCACGGTTCACCGATACACGATAAGAAAAATAGATATGTTTGATATTTTTCGTCGTCGGCGTTTGGTAAAACTTTCAAATATTCATAGTTTTAAGTTAAGAAACACTTGTACTGTTTAGCCTACCGGTTTCGCTTATAACAGCATCATCAGGTCTAAAACTTAAAATTGTCTAACAGCAAAAGTATTTTTTATTTGAAAATATGAAAATAGATATATTAATAGTTAGGACAGTATAGCGTTTGTCGGATTAGCTAGTTTTCTAATAAAACAACGTTGACCGAGTTTGGATAATTGCAAATTTAGGGATAGGTTCTACACCTATCACACAGTGAGGCTAAAGTACCTACCTTTTAGGGGCTGCCTAGGTGTACATCTGTCTATTTTATCCGGGATAAGGGCGTGAATATATGAAGTACTAGCTGTTGCACGCGTCGTTGCCCGCGTGGTTAATGGTCCCATAGGAACTTTGTTCCGGGATAAAACTGTCCTTTCTGTTAATCCAAGTTATGTGTGTGCCAAATTTCATAATAGTCGGTTCAGCAGTTTTAGCGTGAACTAACAAACAAACATTCAAACTTTCGCATTTATAATATTGATAGGATAGGATGTATCACAAAGTTCATAAATTATGGCATGAACTATGGCAAGGACGTAACAAATAACGATTAAAACCTAAAAGCGCAGACGCATATTATTTTTAACAACTTATTATATGCAACTTTACAGAAATTGGTTAAATAAAGTTTATTGCTAATCCCTACTCCGCTGGAGAAAGTATACTTCGAATCACGCGTGGTAGGGATAAGAACAAAGATGGCGCGTAACGAAAAAATGTGACGCGTAATGAAAAAATGTTACACTAAAATTTTTTCCAACCCCGATAAAGAAGTTTCACTTCAATTAATGTAATTTTTGCAGTTAATGGGTTCTTGCAATAAGCCAACGACATGCATTATTCAGTGTAAAAAAGTGTCTTTATGCCCATATCCCCGAGAGGGTAAGCATAGGCTCAGCCAGGGCCACGACTAGCCGAAGACACTAAGTCCCACAATGTTATAGGTGGCAAGCCTATCGCCAACCGGGCACATATCCAGTCTCAGGCAACGTTATTTTCAATTAGAAAGTTGAAAATATATGTTTTCTAATTTTTTGTTGCCCTAGTATATAATAAAGTAAGCAAAAAATTTATGCTTGTGTTATGGGTGTTAATCAACGATATAAATACATAGAAATACTTAAATATATACTAGAATATATTTAATAAACACCCAGACCCGAAAATGCAAACATCTAAGTGTTCATCACACAAATGCCTGCCTCCTTCGGGTATCGAACCCGAGCCTCGCGGTCGGTCGATGTAGTTAATCGTGTACGCTAGCCACTCGACAAACGAGGCGGTCAAATTATGTAGTAATTGTGTATTTTAACTGAGCTCTATATATGGTTTTACATATTCATATAGTTTCAAGAAATCCATATCCGCGATGCATACGACCTCACGCACTCTGCAAAAAGTGGGAATTGAAACAGGAAGCTGGGCTCGCCATACCGATACATCCCGTACTACCCGGACACTGATTATCCAGTTATTCGCATATGATGCATAGTTTTTGTTCCAGTTTACATATGGATACTTGGATTGCGGAGATAATGATACTTCGACGTAGGTATAACTGAGTTTTGATTTAAATTAATACTTTCTTAAAAAATAATTTAAATCGCCTCTGTGGTATAGCGGTTCAGTTGTTGGACTCGACTGCATGAGGTCACGGGTTCGAATCCTGGGTCGGGCAACAAAATGAAAATTTGTTTTCCGATTTTCTACTTAAAAAAATGTTGTTCAGAATTGGAAATGGGCCCGGTTGGCGATAGGCTTGCCACCTATTACGTTGTGGGCTTTAGTGTCTTCGGTTAGTCGTGGGTGCCCTGGTTGTGCCTCTGCCTACCACTTCGGGGACATGGGCGTGAAGATATTTTAAATAATTTAAAGTTAGTAAAACTGCTAAAAAACTTCAGTTATTGCATTACCATGTAATGATTTGATCATTCTTTTTTCGATGAATACATAAATATTTCGAAATGGTTACACATGCATTTTATAAATTTTCTATAAGTGATTTTTGAGTTATACTTGAAAATACATTCATTTTCATATATGTTTTGTATGTATGTTTGTCAACATACATACAAAAATACTTACTCGATACTCTCTTCCTACCCCTGGGGTAGTTAACAGTCTTCTTAATAGTACGACCGTGACCTAGAGACAACAGTGTCTATATATATCAGTGTAATGTTATAGGGGCATTGATGTCCTATTGAAGAGATTTTAGGCCTAATGAGTAAGTCTACACCCCTGACCGGAACACGACGATGTTAAACACTGTGATTATAGCGATAGTAATAGTGAAAGTAAATCGGTGAATTAATACTCAGGCATGTTGCTACATAGAATTTTACTGCCAGTGGTCCAGAATGTGGTATTTTACCAGATGATAATAAAACTTCTAAAAACCATTACAACTATTCACGCCTCTTTCAAGCAGGGAAGGCAGATGGATATTTATATGGAGTGAGGAACAAGACGTTAAAAACTTTTTTTATCGCGTTTCGCAGTTTTCAAGATCTAAGCATACATAGGGACAGACATAGACATAGAGTTTATTTTGATATCTAACAGATAACGTATTTCATAAGACTAGTGGTCGCCCGTTAGTCGAAATTCGACCATAATTAATTTTAATATCTTGTTGATAAGAACGCCATCTTCATATCTCAATACCAACTACTTTGTTTCCAAACTTTTTAGTGCGCCATCTGTGATCTTTTATCGTTATCATCAAAATATTTGTTTGTGTGTGTGTTAAATACATGGTAGTGTAAGTTACGTTTTATTTATTGATTTAATGTACTTTATAAGCATTATTATTGAAAAATATTAGCGTTCTACACTTCTCCTACACATAAAGTATAAGTGTGCCAAATTTTATGCTCCTCCGTCGGCGCATTTTTCATAAAAAAGGGTTTAAAGTTTTGACATCACGTCTTAATATATAGATACCCTTCTAAATGAAATATACTTTATTGATAACAAAACGAACAAACAAGGTGAAACCGAAGACTTAAATAAATAGCTTTTGAAATTAATGGCATTTTAATTAATTTATTGATAAAATGACAACGATACAGTACGGATAATTGCAATAATAAAGGCCTCAATATTTATCGAGCGATACATTCTAAATTATGATTGAATTATGCAACATCTAAGACTTGAAGGCAGATCTATAACTCATTGTAAAATTTATAGTCTCAAGCTGTGCAACTTCACTCACAAACGACTGTATTTCCCACGTCCCTTCTGATTGCAATATCGTTTTGATCGTTTAAGAGCATATTTTTGACCGACTACAAAAAGGAGGTTATCAATGATGTACGTTTTTAAAGTGAAAGCTTCTTTGGTAGCGTTTTGCATTTCTAGTGATGAGTGAAAAAAGATAAGCCTGCGTCAGGACACGTGACCGAAAAAGATGAAGGGAGAGTACAACCACTGTATGTTGTCGCTAGATTTCATACTGTGATTTATATTTCATTTTTATTGTACCGTACTGTATTGTACACTAGCCGATTCGGCGAACTTTACATCGCTTGAAATAAATAGCTACTAACAGTTTGTACGAATTAAAGCACCTTGAAAAAGTGACTTGCAGACTGTTTTCTAGATTCAAAGCACGGGGCTATTTGCGTATCTCCACTTCACTATCACTGTGTAAAGTATATGACAAATAGCCGTCAAATGACGTGTTTTCTATTTTCTATCTCCATTGTATTTCTAAAAAAGAAATAGCTTAAAGTTAGCCGGGTAGAATAAGTTTGTAATAAAAAAATATATAAATGTTACACACCCGATGAGAAAATTGCTTTACCCAAGTAATATTAAATCGTAGTGGTAATCACGGCACCGACCACGAAATATTGTCTAAACAAATCTCCGACATTGTATCTGTTGGCTTTAACTCTATAAAGGAACATTGTCAAGAGAAATGTACGATTATTTTCCTCTTTCTTATGGTTTGTGTTACTATAATATACAACTCGCGAATACGTTAAGGAGAGCTTCACTATCTGCGATTTCATGTGGTTTATCAATTTGAATGGCTGTATAGACATATTTGTTTCCTTTGGCCAATGTTTGAGCTGGTTTACGAGATAAACTGATTTCAATTCTTGTAAATTATTTACACGGGTATTAATAACGAAGAGATAAATATCTAAACATTAATGTAGCAAACATTGAACATGGTCCAGTGATTAATGTAGTTCATAGACCTTACACAAAAAGTATAAATAAAAAAGTATCTTCACGCCCATATCCCCGAAGTGGTAGGCAGTGGCACAACCAGGGTATCCACGACTAGCCGAAGACACTTTTTTTTCACACTCATTTTATCATAAATTGAGATGTAAGCTATCCTATTTTTCAAGTTGGATCAAACTACATACGGTATGCAAATTTGATTGAAATCGATTAAGTAATTTAGGAGTCCTTCGCAAACAAACAACGTGACATGTAATTTATATACCTATAATTAAGATTATATCAAATGTATTTGTAATACATCAGTGTTTATTTGAATAAACCTATTAGCTTTCTTCACTTCTTTAGTAAATTTTAACTGTGGCAGATTTCAAATTCTTACGTTCGGATAATTTTATTAAAAAAGGTTATAACGTTATTGGTTAATAAAATATTTCTTGGTCTTCCTTTTCAAATGTTTTTTATTTTAAACGTTAAAAGAAATAATTTATCGTTATTAAATTATTAATAATCTGGTTATTAATTGATAATGCGAAAGTCATTCTGTCTTCATGACTAAACCACTGACCCTTAAGATCTTAGTTTAAACATAGATTATTTTTTCTAAAAATGAACCCTTTAAAAGACTATTGTAGGCAACGAAAGTTTATATGAAGTTCGCAACTTTTCAACACTGACGAAGTCGCGGGCAAACAGCTAGTAGATACTTTAATAAAAAAAAGGAAGAGTTTCACTTTCAACCGCTTGCAACGAAAATTACTATTTTTTATTGAAGAGTTTGACAACTTATGAAAATTACCACTTTTCGATATAACTCCGGTTCTTATAAATCAACGAACCTTACTCCGTTAGTATAACTATTGGTTATGTAAAAGAAACGAAACGTTGCTCATAGTTTCACAAAATGTTTTAAGTTATAGATAAAAGAACTAATAATTAGATTTTTTTCCTATTCGTACAAAAACTACTATTTGTAAGCAAAAATAACTGGTTTCTTGAAAGTAAGAACCGGGCATAAGCTGGTCAAATTACTAACATTAAATATTTAGGTCCACTTGCACATTCCCGGGTTACATTTAACATTGAGTTAAACTGTCAAATATAAGGTGATTTAACCCTAGCTAGCTAAAAATAGGTGATTTAACTCAGTGTTAAATACTTAACCCAAGAACGTCCAAGTGGCCCTAAAAGATATAACATGTTAACACTTCGCACGTCAACATGTACATTATTTTTTTTTATGTTATAGGAAAGCAAACAAGCAGACGGATTTGCTGATGATAAGAAATTCACGCCGCCTAGAGACAACAAAGATGGTAATGGTGCATTGCCAACCTGAGGTCAGGATGTTAGGCCTCAAGCAAAAGTAAGTTAACCGGCTACCTTACCCTCCGAACCGGAACACGTCATGACGTTATGGCGGCAGGTATAGGTAGGGCGGTGGTACCAATCCGAGTGAGTCGCTGCGAAACTCTACCACCTAGTCAGATGTCACGGTGTTAGTGATGATAAGCCTATGCTCGCCTTTTACGAGCTGCCTGGCAAGAAAGGTAGATGGTCTATTCTGCAAAGGAGCCCGGACCAACACGGGGGCAAATTATGTACCTACCAGATGCATCAATTTCACATTCTTAATAGGCTATATTTAGAACCCTGCCGTTCCCATAGCTTTTAGGCAAATATTGAATGCTAAAAATTTTTACTATCATAACGCTGGTCATCTTTCTTTGTTATCATATTGAAAGAACGACATTCCTTCCTCGTAATTATGCAAAAAGCTGGACCGTGGTCTCGGCGGCCATCCTTTGACAACCGCATCATTATAGTTGACATAAACAAAGATTTATACGATTGATTTATTAGAAGGTAAATATGAAATACTATTCACCTTGATATTCACTTAATCGTCGAAATAATAAATCATTATATAAATGGAGTTATGCAAGTTTAATGTAAATCTAGATTGTATGATCCTATTAAATGTCGTCGAGCAGTTTCAATTACCTTCTTAAAGTTTACGATATATTAATAGGCCCGAAGCCCGTTGACGGATTTATGTCGTCATGTTTATTAAATACTAGCTGTCCCGGCGAACTACGTTCCACCCGTTCAGTTTGTATGGGAAAAAGTAAAATGTTGTTTTTCTTAGTTTTCTCGCAAGTTTTTTCCTTTTTCTTATATTTTAAACCTTCCCTGGACTTGAACAAATAATTCAAAACCAAAATTAGTGAAATCGGTTCAGCCATTCTCGAGTTTTAGCGAGACTAACGAACAGCAATTGATTTTTATATATATCCTATTAATATTATAAATGCGAAAGTTTGTATGTATGGATGTATGGATATTTGTTACTCTTTCACGCAAAAACTGCAAAGCCGATTACGATGAAATTTGGTATGTAGGTAGCTGAAGACCCAGAATAACATATAGGCTACTTTTTATCCCGGAGTTCCCGCGGGATTGGGACTTACGCGGGTGAACCCGCGGGGCGCAGCTAGTAGGTTAATAACTAGCTGTCCCGGCGAACTTCTTTCCACCCGCTTTTAAACCTTTCCTGGACTTCTGCAAATAATTCAAAACCAAAAGGAGCCAAATCGGTCCAGCCGTTCTCGAGTTTTAGCGAGACTAACGAACAGCAATTGATTTTTTTATATATAGATTTAAAGTATCTTTTCCTGTATAATAACGTTGGCTCTCCTGTATGAAGTAATTATAATAAATAATGTTGAGTTTTGGCGCCATCGTGAATGAAAAGGGTCGTATTTTTTTCATTATTATTGAATTTCGAGTGTATATTTAGTGAAATTGGTTAATTTAGGTGGGAGTTAGGTTAATTTTGTACGGAAAATTGCACAAATGAAACAATCATGAAG
>NJDD01000175.1:106299-117765 GCA_002245505.1 Calephelis nemesis
AAAAAAGTACCCTCACGCTCGTATCCCCAAGACGTAGACGGCAGCAAAGCAAACGACTAGCTAAGTCCGATAATGTGATATATATGTGACAAACCAGGCACTTATCCAAACCTGGGTAATGTTATCGTTTTTTGGTTACCCCGATTGAATGAAATTGAGACCCATGAATTCAAGCCCAAAACTGAATCACTGGAACCTAAGGCGATTTTAACCATAACATTAATCTGTAGTCAATTAGAGTAACAAATATGTTTGTTACTGGTCTTTTATTATAAGTTGACCAAATATCTGAGTTCTCGCCAGCTCGTAAGAGAGATATAGGTGTGATATGTTAGTGAGAAGATTTAAACAACTACAGAACCCAAGTGAGTTGCTCAAAACTGTTCCATATCATTTTGACAAAACGCACTCTTCCTAAGTTACTTTCTCTAACTTGACCAAATTAAAGAAAAGGGTTGATTTAATAGTTCTATTCACACCATTATATTAGAATAGGGAAGGAAGGAAGGGCTCCACATTATTATTAGCAGCCAATTTTTTTATTGCTCGGTTTACGGAAAATGATTTTCTATCATATTTTTTTCAAATGTGTAAATAGTTATCCTGTTAATAATACTAAGAATTAAAAAGTCAATTATGTACCTGAAGGCATGCAAACGCCATAGGTAAATGCGTCAACCGTCCCGATCCGCTGACTAGAATAGTCTATCTGTCTCTCTGTTCGGCACCATATAAGAGGTGATCTCATCGAAGTCATTACAAACAAACTTATGATATGATCTACTGCCTTACTTATTCTTTCTGCCATAATGACTCTGTCATTTTCCAGTCTTGAGGGTTGGATAGCCGGTACAATAGCACAATATGCCTTCTACCCTGGCCACAGGACAGCTACGTACCCGTAATGTCAATGGTGTCTATAGACCATGGTAGTCTCTTACCCTATGTAGAGATATGTGCTTGTTTACTGTCATCTGACACTAAAAAAACATTAATTACTTGACTGCTATTAAAGATACTTACAAAGTAGAGTTAGTGGACACAAGCATACTATTCGCCTAACGGTCGTAATCAGATTCTTTAAAAGTTTGAAGAACCAATTTGGAGAAAACCAAAAACAATTCTGAAGAGCTCGAAACCAATACAGGGAAACTCGGAATTAGAAAGTGAGGGAAATAAAATTCCAAGTTATCTAATATCTTCCAATGTAGCACCTTGTGGTCAGCAAATATTTGCCCTCGTGCTGTTCCTGGTCTGCATTTTGTCATTAAAAATTGGATATTCCGGTCTTAGTTCACGTGTACAAGTCTTCCAGATATAGTATAGGGCGTTAGTATCAATCCCGCTGAGTTGCAGAACATTAATCTACAACGGAAGCAATATCAATATCTTTACCAGGTAAATAGTGTCCGGTTGGTGATAGAAAGGTGTTGGGTAAGCTTTGGTTAATTGTTGTCTGCAGGAGCATTGTGATGGTTTTTCTCTACCTACAGTTTCTAAGATAAGGTAGATGCTTTTATCAATACCCATTAAAGGAACGAAAATGTTTTTAAATGGTTTATTATGACCTCTAATGGCCTCTGTTATCTAGCGGTCCCACTCCGGGACTTCTTTAGGTCACGTGGTTGACACCCTTGGCCGGGGAATAAGAAAACTAGAAAATATAACTCTCAATTGTCTAATAAAAATAACGTTGCACAGGATTGTACCTATATGTGCGCGGTTAACTACATGCATGCCCCAGAATGTTATAGGTGGCTATAACATTCTGGGGCTTGTGTCTTTGGTTAGTCATGTGTGCCCTGGTTGTGCTTCTGTCCACCTCTCCGGGCTTTATGCATAAAGATACTTTTTCATGTTTATACTATACCTATGTATAGTATGTTCAGTTTAACTAACATAATGTTATAAAGTATTTATATAGTTTATTATTATTTCTGTGGCTCTTGTAAACTTCACTCTCTGTTGGCCTTAAGACTGAATGGTGGAGAATGCCAATAGGCATAAAGTTCGCCTTTTGTACGAACTATTTTTTTGGTGTACTATAAAGATATATAATGATTCGTCCTTTCCGCGTCTAACAACAAGAAAACTAGAAAATGTACACTCCCGATTTTCTAATGAAAATAACATTGCTGGAGATTGGACAATATACATGTTTTCAATAGATATTAAGGTAGATTATTGCTTCCGGAGACGGCAACCTTAAGAAAATGTGTTTTATGTGAAAGTTTACTCTTGTTTTTCTGTATCTAATAGTGTTTACGGTTTACAAACTTACCTAAAAAAATTTGTTAACTATTAGTACAAATAAAAAGTTATTGTTAATTATCTCTTCTCCAAGATCTAGTTATAGATATTCGTGAGGACGATTCGACATATTTGGAAGGAAAAACGCCTTAAATTTTCACATTACTTGTATCTACAAGTTACCTATTATAACTTATTTTCGATAGCGAAAACGGTGCAGCCCTAGCAATTTTTTCTATTCACCCCATATGTCGTTTCTATTGACCCCAAATCCAGTCCAAATAGAAAAAGATCATATTCTGCCTTTTCTGCTTTCAATACTAAAAAAGGGTCTTTAGATGGTTTTTAATTGGAAAGCCAGCCTTAACTCATAAAACTAATACGATATGGGATTAACAAGCCGACACCTAAAAGAAAATCAAAGTCAAACCTCAAAAATGTATCTATACACCCCATTCGATGCTATAGAAATCCTTGCAAGAGCGTTGTACAGAATAAGCACAAAAAGTATAAAATATTATTGTAATGTGTATCATCTCATTGTGCGCTAACAACGTGCGGGTCGTCGCGGCAAAGAGATGACAGTCGTACTGCAAAGGCGATAATATGTGTACATATGTAACGTTAAACTGCAAAATAAACAACACTTTCACACTACATGGGTTCAAGAACAAGTTTTTCCATAACACAAAAGACGACACTGAATAGTTATAGCTTCGCGTCCTCCCAGCATAATCCAATAAAACAATTCTCGGAATGTTGGTACAGTCGGCTTCGATAGTTCTGCTATTGTAGCTGTAAGCTAAAATGACTAAGCGCAGTAAAATTGCAAAAGTCGACTTCAACTTTTTTATTTTGATGCCAGACAGGTTTGTCACAATCGTGAGGTCTGGCACTTGATATGCTTGGCTTGATATCCGTAAGGGACTTGGCGTGAAGATGTATATGTATGTATTTAACTTTTTTATTAGGTCAAACACAGGTACAACGTCGCAATTTGATAATTCCTCTTTTCGGTAGCAAATAATTCCGAAATGGTTTCACCTAAGTTTTATCAACAACCTTCAATTGATGAGCAAAGATTTATGTATTTTTAAGTATAACTTAAAAATTACTATAGTTGGATCATGATAATTTTAATAAACTGGGTTCGTTAGTGGCCGAGTTACCGTGTAACCAATATATTAAAAAAAAAAAAAAAAATACAATGGAATTGGGAACTTTCCTCTTTTTCGGAGATTATATTAATTTTTAACACTAATAAAATAAGCAATGAATCCTAAATTTAATCAACCAGGTATTTTTAAACCTATTATAATGTTTTATGCATGATTCAGACATAATGTATGAACTCATATTTTAAATTTATTTAATCTGACTTATTTTCTCTAAAGCTTACATTACAATTTCTTTTAAAAGAAATCAAGTTATTTGTGAAATATAATATATCTCAAGCACAAAAAGAAAAGCTGAACTTTCCATATAAAACAAAACATTAAAAAATATTAGTAACCTTTCAAATGGAATACAAAACACCTAAAACTATTCAATAAGCTAGCTTATAAATTTTTTTTACGTATTACGAATTTTTACGTAAACGACTTTTTTCAAAGTTAAATAAACACGGACATACGTTTACCAACTCCTTTACGTAGTAGACACACAGTATCGAGTGCCAATTTTCAAAATCCTTGCAGATCGGCCTTGTTTTCTCCACATGCATCATAGATCATTTCAGAGTCTCTCCACACCACCTTGCTTTTAAAAGTAATATTTACTTAACTATTATAGAAAAACAGACAAAGTACTGCTTTTTTTCGAATTTGTAAACCATTAAACACGTTTTGAGATAAAGAAAATTTTGGATTCTTGTAAAACACAATTATTTATAGTTACTTAGTATTTTGGTGAGAGTTCATTTTATGCAGCTAATGCAGTTTTGTCAATACTGTTAGAACAGTGCGAAATAAATATTGCTGACTGTACAAATAAAATTGGCGACTGAATCTCAAAATATATGAATTTGATTCAATGGAAGGGCAGCGGCTTCTCTTTCTGTTGTTGCAAAGGGCTGCCACCGGGGCATTCGCTTGCCATATTTCTTTTTTTAATATTATATATGGCTACAATATACAGGGATCCACAGAATACTCAGTCATATTTTGCATTTAAAATACCTCTTGAATGTTGATGAATTGATATTTAATTCCGCATAAATTTGAAACAATTATCATAAACATGAATAGTTATGAGTCAAACATTGAGGCCAGCGTTAAAACAATTAAAATCTGCAAAAACGGTAAGTGAACGAGGCGTAAAAGGACAAAAAACCAGTCACACGTTACTTACAATGGACTTATCGGAAGTTTTGACGATCCGTATATAGTGACAAGATTTTTTGGATGTGGTATTACGTTACAGATAATAAAATCAGTGCCAAAATACCTATTTTTTTTATTTATACTAAGCTAGTATTAATTAATCATTCACATAAATTATGTATCACGTAAATTAATATAGCTGTCAGCTACGAATTTGTCCGCAAACTTCTTAACAGACTTCAAACAAAGGAGAGGTTATATGTTCGACACCTCTGCATTGAGATCAACAAAGCAAAAAAGAACCGTCGAAATAGGTAAGCCGCTCTGAGTTTTAGAGACACTAATGACAAACAGTTGATACATAATATATAATACACACAAAGATATATATCTTCATGCCAAGTCTCTAACGGGAAGGCAGAGAGTATCGAGTCTCTACTCACGATCCTGGCAGACCTGTCTCCATATTCATTCGTAAAAACACGCCGGTTTCGAAGACTCTTGATACCACCATTGGATAGTATCCGAACGAACAAGTACTTTGTAAGTAACAATTGATTTATATACAATACCTAATTGAATCGGAGAATGCTAAAACATTGTAAGTAATTATTTTTGCGATTTTTGATTGTCATTTATATAATCTATAACGATAAATAAATCATTACCTAATGCAAAAATATTCTAAGTGAGATAACTTTAGACTATTTAAAGTCCTCTCATTCTGTAGCTAGGTGTCTACAAAATCTGTAATTATACGATTTACCTGAATCAATAACATGCTATATTATTTGTAACAGTTTACCAAAACTTAGCATTGTTTGATAGAATTTTCAAGTATTCTTCGAAGCAACTGTAAAATAATACTTTAATACAAATACTTTTAATACAGTGAGATTTATTAATAAATACGCGTATAATTAAGATATGTCATTAAAAATTACTCTATGAAAAAGTTCAGAACAAATCTAATTTTGAACAATATTTTCAGATCAACATCGATATCGATATATTCACATTGATGTAAAAGCAGCGAGAGTTATACATATGATATATACATATCCTATCCTATTAATATTATAAATGCGAAAGTTTGTATGTATGGATGTATGGATGTTTGTTACTCTTTCACGCAAAAACTACAAAGCCGATTACGATGAAATTTGGTATGTAGGTAGCTGAAGATCCAGAATAACATATAGGCTACTTTTTATCCCGGAGTTCCCGCGAAATTGGGACTTAGGCGGGTGAAACCGCGGGGCGCAGCTAGTATATGATAATTATATTTGTACTAGTATATATTTATCGTTTCTTAGTTGTAACTATCACCCATAACATAAGCATATTATTATTTTACTTTAGGGTTAAATAAACCTGTGTAACATATTCAGAACGGCATATGGAAATATCTCCTTAGTTTTTGTTTAATAATATTTATAGCACACTAGCTGTACCAACGAACATCGTACAACCTTCTGCTGTCATCATTGTACATTCTGGCTGTTTTTAAGTCATCCAGAAACCGTTTTAAATATAAATACAAAATTTTGACCAAAACGTTATTTAGTCTTTGTAGTGTAATAATAAGATGGCTTGCGTTAAACCGACTAATTATCGACCACAATTATCTATCTATTCTTCTTACAATATTGTAAAAACCTGTAGAAGGATGAATTCAGTACATTGCAGATATTTAAAAAAGTATGTGTTGGTATCTTACAATGGGTACCAGAACGCATTTATATTATTTTTCGAAATTTTGTGTGTCGTTCTGTCTTTTTGTCTGTCTGTCAATCTGTATCGAATTTAATGAAGGCAGGCAGGCACTTCATGTATGATGGTTATTTGGTAATTTTAAAAGTCAGAATATATTTTCTTTTGTTTTTTTTGTGTTTTCAAATTGTTCCCTATATTCTTTAGCCATAAGTATTGTAGTTTGGAACAGACACACGTATCATTGCTCAGTATAAAGGGACTAAAAAACTTGAAATCCGGAATGTAGAGAAACATTTGAAAGTAGTTACGTCTTACATATTAAATACATTAATACCTTTACTTCCCCGTGTTGGTCCGGGCTCCTTTGAAGAATAGACCATGTGCCTTCCTTCCAGGCAGTTGGTAAAAGGCGAGCAAAGGCTTACTGTCACTAACACCGTGACATCTGACTAGGTGGTAGAGTTTCGCTGCGACTCACCCGGATTGGTACCACCGCCTTACCTATTCCTGCCGCCATAACGTCATGACGTGTTCCGGTTCGGAGGGTAAGGTAGCCGGTAAACTTACTTTTGCTCAAGGTCTAACATTCTGACCTCAGGTTGGCAACGCACCATTACAACCTTTGGTGTCTCTAGGCGGCGGAAATTTCTTACCATCAGGAAATCCGTCTGCTTGTTTGCCTTCCAATATCACAAAAAAAGTCTTCCTGCAAAGTATACAGAAAGTGCCAAGTGCACTTGCTTGAGGCAAGTATTAGGCGTTAACTTTCGCAGAATGTTACCAATTTATTACCTTTGCACTGGTATGTAAAAATGAGGCTAATTGTTCCAAGAAACCTGGAACTAACGCGAAACAGAATTATTTAACAGTAAAACTCCAAGAAACAGTTTTCGATTTTAACAAGTTGTCTACAAAAAAAAACTATTTTTGTAACAGAAAAACAAAAAAGAATGTTTTTGTGACTTTGTTTTTTTTATTAACGCGAAATAATAAAACTAAGGTCGTTTGTCAACGTAGATAATGTTTTTGAGTGGTTATAAATTTATGTCTTACTTTCTTGTTTTTGGTGATCATTTCAAAAATACCTAAAAACTGTCTAAATATTTTTTTTATGTATTTAGAGCAATATTTTGCTGTTCTCAAGCTATAAACAGTTAGTATAGCCACTCGATAGCAAAAAAATAACTACTTTTTGCTAAAATTTGTTATCGAAACGATAAAACATAGAAATGGCAGTCCAAGAGAGGTTGACAGAGGATTAAAAAAGTCGCTAAATATAATACAATATTATACGAAGTCACATATATTATACGAAGGCTAATTTGATGGGTTTTAATAATTTTAAAATCTACTATCAAATCAGAATGCGATCTCTCACTACGAAGATCCGGCAGAAACTTAACGTTCCTGTCTTTTTAACTCTAACTGAAAGCGGGGTTTTTATTAGAAGAACGTCACCGAGGGGGGTTACGTTCATCTAATAAAAACCCCGTAACCCCCCTCTCTGTGTGTGTATGTAAGTTCACACAAGAGTACATGACAACGATCTGAAGGATGAACGGGGAGGTAGCAAATGAATCACAGTGTAAAAGTAACGGTGTTGTAATATTTGCAGTTCTTCCAAAGCACATCTTAAAAGAGAGGTTGTAAGTTTGAAGCGCGCATGTGTGTGTGTAGTGTTTGTCTGTGGTATCGTAGCTCCTAAACAATTGTGACTCGTTGTTTAAACCTCCTATTCAAATTGAGTGGCTTTAATAACCCCGATAAAAAACAAGGGTTATAATAGGTAAGTTTAACGTATCTCTATGTGTGTGTATCTGTTTGTAGCATCATAACTTTTAAACCGAGTTCCGTTTTCTATGCAGTTTTTGTTTGGAAGCTGAGATGGTTTTTATCCTTAATAATTTCTTTTTTTTGTTTCAAAGCTAAGATGGTTCTTATCATACATATAGGTTTTCATACATATAGGTTTTATCAGGGGTGTAAAACATTTTTAAATTTTAAAATTGTTTCCTATTTTCTTTTAGGTGTAAGATTTAAAACAAAATATTTCACACCAGCGGTTGTATAGCCCTGGAACAGCATTATGCAAGTGGTCGGTAACACGTGTAGTCGCTCCCGCGATACTCACGACACCTTCCTTCGCCTTTTCCATAATTGCCTTAGTGTTATACTATTTAAAGCAATGAACTTATTCGATTACCATACTCATTTACGGCTAATGTTTATATTATATTTAAGGTAAGAGATAGAGCTATTTTAGATTAGTAAACAGGCAATCTCTGTTATTTTTAAATTAATCACAAAAATATCTGCGCAACAAAACTCTATTAGGCCTATCTCTATCTATTATTTACATTGGCCGTTAATGTCCTACGTAAAATAATTTGGTTCAATACTGCATTTACACATTTAGATCCTTGTTGACATTTTTTATCCAAAATGTTATTAACACTATCACGTCAATCGCCAGGAGACTAGTGTTCAGATGTTGGTTTAGACTACACGAGGTCTATTTTTAAATCCCGAAACGGTAGATAGAAATATGATTTTTCAATTTTCTATTGAAAAGCATTGAAATAAGAGCCTGGTTGAAGGTATACCACCTCTCACGTTATGGGACCAAGTATTATTTATCTTTATGGTACACCAAACGAAATTAGTTTGTACAAAAGGCGAACTTTATGCCTTATGGCGTTCTCCATCAGTCTTTAGGCTAGCAGAGAGTGAAGTTTGCAGGTGCCACAGAAATAATAATAAACTACATATATAACATTGTAACATTATGTTAGTTAAACTGTATGTATGTAACCGATATACTTAAATATAATTTATCAAACTAACAAAAAGCTTAATACTGTAGATCAAAAATAATACACAATACAAAAAAATATATACAGGGTGTTAGGTGCATGGTTGGAAAAATTAAAATGAAAGTAAATCAAGTATAAATCCATTAAAAATAATAACAACCTTTACAATGTCCAATTTAATCGGAAGCCTTTCCAAATTATACCACGTTTACCATCCTAACGTCTAGTACCTTTGACTAATACTAGATGCCCTGCCCTGGTTTTATCTCTGCTTATCTATTCGGCGATATGGCCGTAAAGATACTTGTATGTCAACTCTACTTATTTTATATATATAATTATACATATTTCTTATGTTTGTGTGTTTGTCACTGAACTCCTCCTAGACGACTGGAGCGATTTGATGTTTTTTTTTTGTGTGTGTTGAAGTGGATGGGAAAAACCATATATATAATTATTGGGTGCGTGTCTATGTTACTGAACACCTCCTAAACGACTGGAACGATTTTGATGAAATTTTTTGTGTGTATTCAAGGGGATTCGATAATGGTTTAGAATGCAGATTAACAGTCTGGTCCATTGAAAAATGTTTTTCAATTAATTATTTTGTAAGTAGTCGTTGATTGAGGAATGTTTTACATTTGATCCAGCAGACTGCGTAAGTAAGTCTGTCCCGACAGGTGGCGCTGCGATCAATTTGATAAAAAAGTAGTTCGGAATTTTGTGTTACCTATGTTATTTGAAATCGTTTGACAAGTAAAATATTACATTTTAATTTTGGTCCGCTAATATTATTTTTTATTTTTATGATATTGGAAGACAAACAAGCAAATGGATTTCACGATGGTAAGAAATTCACGCCGCCTAGAGACACCAAAGGTGGTAATGGTGCGATGTAAACCTGAGGCCGGGATGTTACACCTCGAGCAAAAGTAAATATACAGCCTACTATATCTTCTGAACCGGAGGAAATTCCTAATGTTAAGAAATTCAAGTTAACGGCAAGTGCAGGAATAGATAAGGCTCTTTTATTTTTGATAATTGATATACTTGGCTCATAAAAACCAAAGATGTTATAGTAGCGTTGCAATTGTATAGGCTTTGATGTAAATGTTATACATATCGACTGTAAATAAGACGCTATTTAATAAATAACAAAAAAAATGTGAAGTAATCAAACAGTGACATAATTTTGTCAAGAATGGATATATCATTTTAAAAATAAAAGTTAAATTATAATCTATATATATAAAAATCAATTGCTGTTCGTTAGTCTCGCTAAAACTCGAGAACGGCTTAACCGATTTCGATAATTTTGATTTTGAATTCTTTGTTCAAGTCCAGGGAAGGTTTAAAAGATAGCAAAAAAGAAAAAAAACTTGCGAGAAAACTAAGAAAAACAACGTTTTACTTTTTCCCATACAAACTGAACGGGTGGAAATAAGTTCGCCGGGACAACTAGTATTGGTATAAAAATAGTAGTCATTAACTTGCTTATTTACTTACTTTAGTCATTAACAGGATTGAATGAGCATGATTTTTGATTCGTATAAGTGGTGTAAATTATTAAAACCTTTTTGCAATATGCGTTGTAATTATTGGTTCTAAAATGTTAATGAGATTGGTAGGCAAACACGTAGGTATTTGTATTTCTTGTGAGATATAGCAAAAAATGGTAATGCTGTGTTGCCAACCTAAAAATAGAATGATCAGCCTCTTGCGCTATGTTTACAATTACTATATTATTAGTTTAAAACTCTACCACCGTGTCTTGGTCACGATGTTAGTGATGTACAAATCGAACCTCGTCTTTTACAAACTATGCTTTAACCTTTGAAACGTTTGATTTTTTTCATTTCGATCTTTAGTAGGAAAGAATTTGTCCTATTCAAAGAAACATCGAAATATAGAATTAAACTTTGCACTTTGACATAATATAATACTGTTTGCCAAGAATTCTAAACTTGGATGAATATCTGAAAATAAATAGGAAACAAGGCAAGTAATAGGCGTTTTTGTTCACTGTATTTCTTCTATTATTGAATTTGGGATGATCGTGATTGATCATTGAAAAAAATACATAAGCAATTTTTGTTATGTCAAAAACAGTTAAACTTTAGTTATAAGAAATTAAATTTTGTCTATAAATTTTAAAGAAAGAAAAATTTCGCCCCAGACAGGATTTGAACCTGTAACCTTTCGTCTCAAGCCGAAGAATGCTCTAACCAATTGAGCTACTGAGGATTCAAGTCCCGTATCGAAATTTTCAATTCCTTTCTAACCCGTTAACGCGGGTAGTTATGTCCTATAGATACACAATTCTGAGTACCCACCAAATGAGTTCATCATTACAGATGAAATTCACA
>NJDD01000175.1:119257-146838 GCA_002245505.1 Calephelis nemesis
TGATAATTGATATACTTGGCTCATAAAAACCAAAGATGTTATAGTTGCGTTGCTGTTGTATAGCTTTGATGTAAATGTTATACATATCGACTGTAAATAAGACGCTACTTAATATAATAACCAAAAAAGTGAAGTTAATCAAACAGTGACATAATTTTGTCAAGAATGGAAATATCATTTTAAAAATAAAAGTTAAATTATAATCTATATATATAAAAATCAATTGCTGTTCGTTAGTCTCGCTAAAACTCGAGAACGGCTGAAACGATTTCGCTAATTTTGGTTTTGAATTATTTGTTCAAGTCCAGGGAAGGTTTAAAAGATAGCAAAAAAGGAAAAAACTTGCGAGAAAACTAAGAAAAACAACATTTTACTTCTTCCTATTCAAACTGAACGGGTGGAACGAAGTTCGCCGGGACAACTAGTATTGATATATAAACAGTAGTCATTAACTTACTTACTTACTTACTTACTTTTGTCATTAACAGGATTGAATGAGCGTGATTTTTGATTCGTATAACTGGTATAAATTATTAAAACCTTTTTGCAATATGCGTAGTAATTATTGGTTCTAAAATGTAAATGAGATTGGTAGGCAAACACGTAGGTTTTTGTATTTCTTGTGTCATATAGCAAAAAATTGGTAATGCTGTGTTGCCAACCTAAAAATGGAATGATCAGCCATTTGCGCGATGTTTATAATTACAATGTTACTAGTTTAAAACTCTACCGCCGTGTCTTGGTCACGATGTTAGTGATGTACAAATCGAACCTCGTCTCTTACAAACTATGCTTTAACCTTTGAAACTTTTGATTTTTTTCATTTTGATCTTTAGTAATAATAATATAACAATAATAAATATCACTGGACAGACCACACGAATTGAATCTAAACCCCAAAGTAAGCAAATCATATGCTTGTGTCATAACACCCATAGGTGTTAGTCAACGATTCTAATGCATAGAAATACTTAAATAGATACCAGAATATATTTAATAAATAAATATTTTTAATATTAAATAATATTTAGTAGGATAGGATTTGTCCTATTCAAAGAAACATCGAAATATAGAATTAAACTTTGCACTTTGACATATAATACTGTTCGCCAAGAATTCTAAACTTGGACGAATATCTGATAATAAATAGGAAACAAGACAAGTAATAGGCGTTTTTGTTCACTGTATTTCTTCTATTATTGAATTTGGGATGATCGTGATTGATCATTGAAAAAAATACATAAGCAATTTTTGTTATGTCAAAAACAGTTAAACTTTAGTTATAAGAAATTAAATTTTGTCTATACAATACAATTTACTTATTTTTATTAGATATACAATGCGAATGTGAATGGATGTAGGTACCCGGGGAGACCAAGGCTGACATTTCATGATCAGATCAATCGGATATTATCCGAGGGTGGTGTCAAGAGTCTCCGAAACCGGCGTGTTTGTATGAAAAGGGTAATGAATGTGAAGGAAGCAAGACAGGTTTGTCAGGATCGTGAGGTCTGGCACTCGATACTCTCTGCCTACCCCGTAAGGGACTTGGCGTGAAAATATGTATGTATGTAAATTTTGTCTATAACAAATAAACTCGTTTGAAGTGAAGCCAATACTTATTAATTTGGATTTGGTAATGGGCAAACACATTTTTATTCATTACTTACTAAAGTCAAATATTCAAATAAGTAAGCATTGCAAACAAAATCGACTATTCAATAATGTGTTATTATCGTTGCCTAACACTGACATTAAAACGTATATTTGGATGTTTGTGGGGCTAGAGCAATTTCTACGTTGTGTGAACTGTTACCTGCCAACCCTGGTAAAGACTTAACGTGAACATATACGGGGCTGGGTGTTAATTAAATTTGTTCTGTCATTTATTTTATTATTTATATGTATTAATATCGTTCCCCCGGGTCGGCCAACAAAAATAAGATTGGATTTTTCCAATTTTCTAATAAAAAATGTTGGTCGGGATTTGAAATGTGCCCGGTTGGCGATAGGCATGCCACCTATCACATTGTGGGACTTGGTGTCTTCGGCTAGTCGTGGGTAACCAGGTTGTGCCTCTGCCTACCTCTTCAGGGATATGGGCGTGAAGATACTTTTAATATCGTTGACTAACACCCATAACACAAGCATATAATTTGCTTACTTTGGGGTTAGATTCACTTTGTGTAACTTGTCCAGGGATATTATTTATTTATATTTATGTATGTACGTGCGTGTAAACTAAAAAAAACATAAATAAACAGACAATCGACAAACAGAAAAAAAGTTAAAATTATGTCAGATTCAAAAAATCTCCTCTTTTTTGTAAAATAATTGGTTCTTATTCGATATTTTGAACGAACAGACCTTAAGAAATTGATACTTAATAAGTAAGTATGAATCTATCACAAAGCATTATGTAATAGCTTTGTCCTAAAGTTGCCAACAGTAAAATTTTAGTAATAGTAGATGAATAGTAGATATCAACATAATGCCGATATCATACACAAAAAAATAAAATAAAATTTTAAACGAATTCTTACGCCAAAAAAAGAAAACAAACAATTAACTTTAAACAATTACATTTTAAAGATAATGTGCCCCGCGATATTACCAATTATGGATCTTTTAAATTACAACAAGATTCTGTACAAATTTTGCTAATGATGTCTCAAAAGAAACAATAAGGCAAATTTCCATTCACCGTGTCAAAGTATTTGTACTGTAATTTTAATTTGTGAGAGAGATCTTTAGAACAGTGAGTTGAAGTGAGATAAGTAGTTAATTATCGAGTACGCAGCGCACGTACACGTCATGCTCATGACGTTTGCCACCGGCGGCGGTCTCTTAACAAATTCCAATCTGGAAGAGCGAAAAAGACACGAGCCGAGCATGTGTGGATAAAAAACAAGCGCGGCCGGAATCGCACCGCGGGAGGTACTACCGCTGCGTCACCGCCTGCTGGCCGCCGCGTCGCCGCTGCTCCTTATTGCTTCTACATCTTTAAAATTACCTGTTTGAGGCTTTGAGCTCCTAGTTACATAACTATAATGCAAAATTCTCTGATTTGCAAAAACTTCACCATACACATATGGTTTTTCTGATTAGTTAGCCTGTATAAGGTTGTAATTTGCATTTAATGTAGGATTTATTGCAAGACACGAATGATAGAAATCCATCAAACGATATTATAGTTACTTGACTATTCATGAGTTTTATGGTAAGAGAGACATATCTAATTTCAGGTTTTGTGTTGCTTCCAACTACATTTTATCCAGCTATATCTGTGGTCTAGCGGTTCAAGTTTTGACTTCATGAGGTCCCGGGTTCGAATACCGGGTCTTTTGTTTATTTTTGCCGAAATTAATTTGTTGCCCAAAAGAAAATGTGCTATTTCCAAATTTCTAATAAAAAAATGTTGCTCGAAATTGGAAATGTGCCCGGTTGGCGATGGGCTTGCCACCTATTACATTGTGGGACTTAGTGTCTTCGGCTAGTCGTGGGTGCCCTGATTGTGCCTCTGCCTACCCGGGGATATGGGCGTGAAAACACTTTATATTTTAGTTCTAAAGAGCTTTACTAATCACTTCTATATAAATATTTCGAAAGAAGGTATTCAACTTAATTTTAGAGAAAACACTCGTAGTATCAAAGATTTTCTAGCAGACAAGAATAAAAGTTTTTCTAATATTATTATTGGTTGCCTAGGAGTTTGTTTCGTCGTTTCTTATCCTACCTGGCTAGATTTGGAAATATTTGCACACCACAAGTTGGAAGAATATGTTTGAATGTCTAAATAAATTGGTAACATCTTTATAACACTCATATTCCTAAAATAAATATGTTTTCTTCGTTAGGTATATATGTCTGATATAAAATATCGTTATTGATTTTGAGATAAGTTATTTCAAATCTGCGGTCATTAATATAACTTACTAGCTGAACCGACAGGCGTTGTCTCATAAATGACTTATCCATTGGTGGTAGAGTACTGTGAAGCAACTTGCCCGCGGATCCACCTTATCTATTCCTGCCGCCACAAAGACTCGTTCATGTTCCGATCCGGAGGTTAGGGTAGCCGGTAGATGTGCAAAATATTCTTAACATTCCGGCCGCAGAATAACGACGCAACTGTAACATTTATGGTATTTAAGGCCACGGATGTCTCTTACCATCAGAAGACCCGTGTACTTGTAGTTGTTTGCTGATCCGTCATATAAAAAAAAAAGGATACAACCCACCAACAATTAACCGAAGAAACTTACTCCCACAAGTGGATAGTTGGCAGGCCTATCCCCAAATAGAGACAAAGTCATTCCCAAGTATCTTTAGTTTTATTAGAAAAGTGAAAATACACATTTTCTTGATCGATCCCGGGTGATCGAACCCGGGACCTCATGAAGTCAACTCTAACACCAGACCAAAATATCATAGAGATATTTTTTTATTGCATACAAAACGCCCGCGTTTGTGAAAAGTTTTCTCTTTGTTGGAATATTATTTTGAATTTCATTAAAATTATTCTAGGATATTATTTTCAATACTATTTTTTTTTTAATATTTCTGATGGTCTTTTAGTCTCTGATTATGATCATATTTCACTTTTGATCTCAAATTTGATTGGATTTTGACTCTAGCCATATATTTAATACATATATGTATTTTAAGACAACTGTCTTGTACGCAGAGTTAACTGCTCTAATTAAACATTACATTATTTTCACAAATATATAATAAACTAACAGTTCAGTAGTCGTCTCTTGTCTAGCGGTCCAGGTTTTGGACTTGATTTCGTGAGGTCCTTTGTTCGATTCCCAGGTCGAGCAACAATAAGAAAATGCGCTTTTTACAATTTTCTAATAAAAAATTTTTGTTCGGGATGGATATGTGCCTGCCCTAGGGTGCCCTGGTTGTACCTCGTCCTATCTCTTCGTGGATATGGGCGTTAAGATTTTTTCTTCCTTTTCTAATAAAATTTCTTAAGTAATATCAAAAATTTTATTATCACTGTTATTTTATTAGAAAAATAGGATAAATTACCAATACAGCTTGCAAATAAAAATTCGTACTACAACGGCCACTATTCAAAAATATTATGATCATTTTAATTTATGTGTCAATTTTTTTTTTCATAAAATAAGCCCTAAATTGTGATTGGTTTCGAATTTGTGTGAGACCTTTGGGCAGATACATGCATAATTCTCAAATGCATGCAAATTGGACCAGGACAATAGACAGAGGTACGGTAGGCTCTGGATAATAGCTGCATAAATTGTCTCTGTAGGACAGTAAACCTATTACTATTTTGAAGATACCTCAAGACTATTTGCTATGCTTTCGTCTCTCGCTAAATTACATCCGAAACTTGTCATAATTTTAAACCAATAGCTTTGTAGCCGATTGTAAAAAATACAATTTTGTACTTCATAAAGTAACAATATTATAGCCGGCTTCAAAAAATGTATATGCAGATATATAAAATACTTTCGTCAAATCTGAAATGTTTTTTTTAAATATATTATAAAGAGCGTATTTAAACGAGATCCCATTGCATCTAAAATATGTATCCTCGTGTTAGTAAAATCTCAGGATCATCAAGGAAAATGCTCAATTTTTGGCATCGAAGTCGCTTTTTGCAGTGGTACTGGGCTTATTTTATGTAATTTAACGTCTGTATTTTTGTACCATAATACATATAGTAGTACAAATAGTAGCTTATTTAAATTATGAGCTTTGGCTATATTCTTCAAGCTTCGAAAATCCGTATGTATTTTAAATATACATAGAGTTGTCATTACATAATTAATCATTTCGCTTAAATTTAGATTAGGTCAGCCAATTTAAAAATAAAAGTAAAAAGTGTAAAGCGGAAGCGCATAATTTAAATAGTATCTAGTACTTTACATAGGTACCTACTATAAATCTCAAATCGAAACAATCATCTTAATCTTCTAAAAAGCTTGATTCCTAACTTTCAAAACAGCACAAGTTTATCTTAAATACATCTAGTATTGTTTACAATATGAATGATATCAACGGAACGTGTAAACGTACAGACAGACCTCGACCAGATGTTTCAACGCCAAATTATTTCTTCACCGGTAAATCTTATTTGAAATAAAGTATACGTGTATTATAAACATCTGAATCTGAATAAACATACATGCAGGTAAATCAGTATAGTGAATGAGTAAGTGAAATATAAATATCAGAAATAGTAAAACCAGCAACACACTCTAGATTCAAACAATCTTTCACTCGCTTCCACAAAGCTTAGTATTTTAAACTAATCGTAAAATATTCGATAAAACAGGGCATTGCTTCCAACTTTAGCATTGCTATTAAACAGTCGTAAGAACAGAAATAATCAGGACGATCCGTTATAATACATTCGTATGCATTTGCACTGGCACCCACGGCCTATTACCATGCCAGTCTGCTTTCCTCATTTTCTTTGCCATGTAATCGTTAATTCATTTACTTCATTACATTTGGCGAAATAGGTGAGTATTTTAAATTAATTACCATATCGATGGTTGTTTTAGTATGGGATATCTTTTTAGCATGCATGAAGTGATCTGTCGAAGCCACGGCGTGACGGGACAGAGTACGATGTTCGCGTAACTAACCTGGGCCGGCGCGCGACGTACGCGTAGGGATGAAACGATACGAGTAAATCCCAGTAGGTATTCGATACTTTTCCCCGATAGCAAGTAGTATCAATACTTTGAATTGAAGTATAGAGTAGGTATCGGTTAAAAGTACTCGTATCAGTAAATTTTATGGTTTACGTAAACTAAAATAATGGATGTTTATCTTTTAACATTGATAAAAAACATTTATCGTAAATTGAAGTTTCTGAACGCATCCTAGGATTAGTTTTGTGTAGTTAGCAGCCTTGGCAGTTGACAAGCTTGTTTGTCTATGCCCGAAAAAAGTTTAAACCACGAAAACTGATTTTTTTTCACAAATTATTTTGAAGGTGACGTGTTGTACTAGCACTTACCCGCAACACTCATGATCGAGAGAAACTCAAAAATGTTTATTTTAAATTAGAATATTATTTTAAATTAGAAAATATATATTTTTTTAGAATATTATGAGTACTTTTCAATAAAGAATACCAATACTTGTTATTCATTTAAAATTTTCCAAAGTTGATACGATAGTAGTATCGATACTTTACCACCGATACCGGTATCGAGTATAAGTATCGATACACAAGTGGTATCGTTTCATCCCTACGTACGCGCTTTTGGCAAAGCTCAGACGATGCACTGTTTTTGCTAGTCGCGGCGCACGTTTAGTGGCCCTTCGCCGACGGTTCCTCAAATTCAATCATACAATACTCGGAACTAGAATGTTTAGTCCCATCGCTTTAAAATACTTTTATTATTTTGTATAGTATTGGTTGTAAGCAGACGAACGACTTTTCTGAAGGTAGACAAATACAATGCTTGCTACATGCAACCTTTTAAATGAATTCAAATAAAATCGATTTTATAACTGTATTATATTGGAGTATTGATGTTATAGATATTGTGACATTTGTTCAGTTATTTTAACCCGAAAATAGTTTTCTATACATATTTTTGATATAAATAAATACATGCATACAGTAGATACTATTATTTTAATTATGCACTTCGACTTTACACTTTTTACCCTTTTTACACTTTATTTTTATATTTTATTGGCTGATCTAATCTAAATTTAAGCGAAATGACAACTCTGTGTAATAACAACTTTGTATAGATATTTTTAAAATACATTCGGTTTCCGAAGATTGACGAATATAACCGAAGCGAGTAATTTAAATAGTACATATCTCTACGCCGAATCCCTTACAAGTTAGGCAGAGAGTATCGAGAGTCCTTGCAGACCTGCCTGGCTTCCTCCAGATTATTATTGGTGTAATTTAATATTAAATGTAGGTAGTTATGTTCGTAATTTTAACACTATTCGTACCTACATTTGCATGTAGGTACACATTCATATTTGTATGTCACATGTTGTAATTGTTACACATGTTGTTAACTTTTATAAGACAATACTTTATCATCTTCTTACATAAAAAAATAATCTCTATTACCCATCACGATTAAACGGAAGAAACGATATAACGAATTACTTTTCTGTTGTATTAATTATTGTCAAAATAAAAAATGTAAAAAAAAGTGTCCTTATATCCATATTCCCGAAGAGAGAAGCAGATTCTTAACCAGGGCACCACGGCTAGCCGAAGACACTAATTCTCACAACGTTGAGAGTGGCAAGCCTATCGCCAACCGAGCACATATTCAATCCCAGGCAACGTTATTGTTATTTAAAAATTGGAAATACACATTTTAATGTTCTTGTTGTCCGACCTGGGGATCGAATACGAACCCTCAAGATGTCAAGGTTGACGTCGGACCGCTACACCACAGAGGCAATATAAAAATGCATTTTTTTTTTATTCCATATTTAATTAATATATTTATCCAGTGCCTATCTTGTTATATATAAAAAGTCTCACTTCGTCACTTCGTTAAACTTTGCAGCTCATCTAATAATCAAAAGCATTCATCGCTATATCTTTGTATAGACAAATGGGTATCAAATATTTATAATTAACCACCGAACTAATGTGGTTTTTGTGTTTGCACGCTCTATTTCCCTTCCGTTCAGGTGACAAGCGATAATATCTGAGTTCGTTGGAACATATTTTGTCACCTAATGGCTTTTCTACTTATTTACACCATTAACTGCATTCATAATTTAAGTATCCCGTCACAAATTGGTGAGACTATTTAAAGTTAATGGAGTCAGAAGGTTTTAGCATTTGGAGTTTGACTTTAATGTTATAGAAATTATTGTGAATACCGTTGAAGTTTGGTAACAGTAAATGAAAAATGCTAATGTAAGTCGGTTTTTTTTTAGTGTAAACGTTTGCAGCTTTTAGTGCACTTTGAAAGTGTTTTGACGCCATGGAAATCTCCGGAGATATTTGGATAGCCTTTTTGTGACAATGGCCACGGCACCCATGACTAGCCGAAGACACTAAGTCCCACAAAGTGATAGGTGCCAAGCCTATCGCCAACCGATCATATATCCAACCCCGGGCAACACTAATTTTACCAGGAAATTGAAAACATACATTTTCTATTTTTTTTGTTACTTTTTATTTTTGTTGTTGGAATCGAACCCGGGACTTCAAGAAATCAAGTCTGATGCCGGACCGCTAGACCACAGAGTCATTCATTAGTTCATGCTACTTATCAAAAATCCCAACACAACAAAAACACAAGTGAACCTGTCAAAAATGTACATTCATTGGTATGCAATAAAACACTTATTCATAAATTCATGATAGTTATCAAAAAGCCCAACACTACATGCTCAAGTATACCTGTCAAAATGCACATTCATTGGTATGCAATAAAACACTTATTCATAAATTCATGTTAGTTGTCAATAAACCCAACACTACATGCACAAGTTTACCTGTCAAAAATGTACATTAATTGGTATGCAATAAAACACTTATTCATAAATTCATGTTAGTTATCAAAAAGCCCAACACAACATGCATAAGTGTACCTGTCAAAAATGTACATTCATTGGTATGCAATAAAACACTTATTCATAAATTCACGTTACTTATCAAAAAGCCCAACACTACATGCACAAGTGCCAACTTATAAACTAGACCCACATAAAATAATACCGTGTCGAGTGAAATAGATATCAAATCTACCCCGTATTGTTTTTTCATTAAAAATGTTAATAGCCAAATAGATACCAGCTGTTTTTGTTTATGCGATGCGTGCACTTTGTTGTAATTTACATAAGAATATGCTCGAGGTTTTCGTAGAAGCTATAAATTTGTTTCATTATTATCTTATCGTATAATGCATACGATCATTTGCTTTTGTTTTAATGTATGCACCTATTTATTATAAAAAGGGCGTCATGGTTTGAATGAAAATTTAAATCTACTAATTTTATTTGGTTTAAATTGTTAGATGTTCTATGCGAACATTTTTTTAATTATTTTTTAAGTTGATTTGCCCCTTTCTGGAGCTGGCTAAAACCTTTAGGTCATGCTACGTCTTCCGTATTAATAAATTCTTTTTAACAGTCATAGGTTGTTTCAGGTCAAAAGTCATAAGTCGAAGTCATGTTACTTTTCAGTAAGATAAAAGCGGTTACCTCATTACTCAAGCTCATTTATCGAGATTTGACGGCAACGAGAAAATACACAAAACACTAATTTCGTTACAAATATTTCCCTTGTGCACTTTAACTGAACAAAATTGGACTGATTGCCATGTAAATTAACTAGTTTTAATTTCAATAATTACGAAAAAACTACGACCATCTTCTCTTACTAATTTTGATATTACTTGACATATATTTTCGTTACACAAGTAGGTACGTGTAAATATAACTATTTTTAGGTATTTTTATCCAACAAGCACCTGCTTTCCTGATGATGACGCCGTAGCCTATGACACAATAGATATTATTGGTGCATCGCTGTCTTGTAGCCAAAGTGTTGGGCCATTTATTATACAAATCTGCTGGCTATCCTGCCTTCCAGACTGGAACAGGACACTGTCATTATGGCGGCAGGAATAGGTAAGTTGGATGATAAAGGAAATCCTACTAATATTATAGATGTAAATGTTTGTTTGTTACTACTTCACGCAAAAACTAATTTTCATGAAATTTGGCACAAAAGTAGAGGGTAACTTGGATTAATACCAAGGATAGTTGTTATAAGGAAAAAATGTTCCTATGGGACCATTGAACATGCTGGTTGCCAGCTAGTAACTAATATATTTTTTTCAAAATTCATAAATGGGAAAAATCATTTTATAAGTACATAGTTTGATTTGGGTAGTTTTAACCCCACCTACTGTAAACTACAATGGTTCCCAAACTTAGTTTAGTCATAAGATTCTGAACTAATAAAAGAAACCGTGGACCATTTCCATTGAACGTAAAAACGTTTTTTTCGTTAACGCGCTTTAAAACTTAATTTTAGTATTTAACGAATTCGGATTTGAGCAAACGCAAGTTAAACATCAAAAGTCAAATATTTTTTGTACGCCTTTTTTAATCTAAAAGCCGCCTTAGTAGCCTAGTAGTAGTAGTACTAGTCCGTACTAGTTTGGGCTTAATTTTTTGGGCTCCCAGGTAATCATCGGGTAGGGCAAAAAAAGAAAAGAAATGAAAATGTGTCTCTTCAACTTTCTAATAAAAATAAAGTAACCCGGGATTAGATATGTGCCCGATTGGCGATAGGCTTGCCACTTATCACAATGTATTATTTAGAGTTTTCGGCTAGTCGTCGGTGTTCTAGTTGTGCCTCTGCCTACTTCCTCTGGGATATGGGCTTAAAGATACTTTTTTTATTTTTTTAATGATACGATCCTAGTAAAAATATTTCCAATTTCTTTGTAATTGAAACTTTAACGTAAAAACGTCGTACTTTTTGTAACAATTACATTACAAGGCAAATTCAGCGAAGTGTTAGTATTTTTTTAAAGGCATTGTCGATATTTTTTGACAGGCATTGACATTTTTTAGGGCGTTTATTCCCTATACATTTTATCGAGGCCCAGCTTTTGACTTGACAGCGCATAGTTTTAATACTTGGAGTTTAAGAAATCTACTTTTTTATTCTTTCCAGAATATTCTATTTTAAACACAGTACAATGTTGTTTATACGCCTTATTATTGAGAGTATATTTAAATGAGTATAATATCACTATCACACATGTTGCTACCTACACGCCACCTGTAGTCACAAAAAATATTTTAACAGGAATGTTGTTGCAGAGAAATATTTTTACATTAATTGACCGTCCCATTGATCAATTAGCTGAATGAAGTAGAAACCCCAGGGAAAGAGGGTAATTTCTATTCCAGTTAGGACATTTGTATAGTTACTATATCTATAATTTTTTTACTAATTCCAAAAAGGACAAGGTTCTTTGACAATTTATTTTATACATTTATTGAAAGACAAGAATTTGACAAGTTTTTGTGTTACGCGATTAGTCGTATATATGATTTAACCAAGAAAATGTGATGATTCTGTTTTTTATGAGGTCATTCAGAGGTAGTTTAATAAAATAATTAGATTTTTTTGATAATACGTATTTTCTTAGTGTAGAAGTCGTAATTACAAAATTGAATTTAACTTTTTTAAGTTTAATTTGGTTAAAATATGAAACGAATAAAATTGATGCAAAATACAATAATTTTTGGGCTATTATATATTAATAAACCAGTGGTCCTTAGAGTTTCTAGAACGGAGTATCTTACGAACTGCCTGGCAGGAATGCAGATGGTCTATTCTACATAGAAGTCCAGACCGACACGGAGATATTTACTACTTATTCAATGTAGTCGCTGTTAAGTAGATACTTATTCAAAAAAATTGTTGGTTTTTTAATTATTCGATTTTACCTATTCTGTTTATATTTGTTGCTGGACTTGACTGTATGAGGTCCCGTGTCCGAATCCCGGGTCGGGCAACGAAAAGAAAATTGGGTTTTTTCAATTTTCTTATAAAAAAAATTTGCACGGGATTGGAAATGTGCCTGGTTGGCGATAGGCTTGCCACCTATCACATTGTGGGACTTTGTGTCTTCGGCTAGTCGTGGGTGCCCTGGTTGTGCCTCTGCCTACCTTTTCGGGGATACTTGCGTGAAGATACATTTTTTTTACCTATTCAACCTTCTTCAGGATAATTAACACAACAACGACAGACGCCTTGTATATAAAAGTATTATCAAAATTGGTCCATCCGTCCACATTATGCGATGTCTAAAGAAAATAGAGATTCATTTTTGTTAATCGGAAGATGTATATAGGTTTTTCCATCAATGCAAATAGATTTTTTTCGAATCCGGTTTGAATTCAACTGATATAGAGATTAGCGTATTCAAACAAAAACTATTTTTAGACTAACGCGTTTTCTATTGAATTTAATTACTTTAAACCGATCCAAAAACCACGTTCATGCGTGTTCTAACCAATTCCAAAAGGGGAGGTTCAAGACTCGAATGTATTATTTTTTTACTCGCGATTTCTCGGCTAAAAAAAAACGATTTTTACATTTTGAGTGAGTCAGGATTTCGTGGAATTTATCGACGATAAAGTCGTCAAGATGAAATTAAAAAGTATTTTTACGCCCGTATTCCCACAAAGCTAGGCAGTTGTGCAACCAAGGCACCCACGATTAGACGAAGACACTAAGTCTCACTATGTGATAGGTGGCAAGCCTATCGCCAACGACACATTTCTAATTCCGGATTCCTTTAGCAGCGTTGCATATTTTTTGGAATAGGTAAAAACTTCTAAAGTTGCGTCAAGACACGTGATTTGATTGATAATTCATAAGACGGATGGAGAGTAAACAGCCGGCGCGGTGTATGAGGAAGTATCCGCCTGTCTTTCTACGGCTCGAAGAAAATGTATGCCTGCGCCTTCTGGTTCGTTTAGACTGCGCAGGGCGCTTGCGCGAATAGTCGTCTTGTCATGTTTGTGTACGATAGCGCAATAAATGAATAGTGTTTTCTACCACATAAATTGTAGTAATGGTTTACATTTCTACCGGCACTTCCGGAGTGCAACCCGTCGTTTTTTTATTAGAAAATCGTATCGCACATTTTCTATTTTTTTGTTGTCCGACCCGGGAATCGAACCCGGTACCTTAAGAAGTCAAGTCCCACGTCGGACCCCTATGCCACAGAGGCGATAAAAATGGCACCTTATTAATATTAATATGGGTTCAATCCAACGAAACAAACGTATTCTGAAATTAGAAACGCAGTTATAAATATGCGTTTGGTGGATCAGTAATTATCATCTGACATAGATGACACTGATTTGACATTATGAATTAAATTTACATCAACCGGAAGACCGAACAACAGAGAACCAGTCATTTCATAAGCGCCATTGTTATTTTTCCAGATATATTATTAAAAAATATGCAAATCGATCGCATTGCGACAGGATGTTCATTTTAGTAATAATGTCGATGTATTTGCATGTAAATGAAGTTCGTATCCGATGTTAACATTACAAATTATAATGTATACTGTAATAAAAGGTAACAAAGTTTTATTGTCTACTTTTATGTTAAAAGAAAACTTTTGTTTGTCACTGATTAAGCTAATAAACTCGAGCGTCTTTCAAATCTTGCCATACGGTTCTTATTTGGACTTCGTAAATATGACTGATGAATTCTTTTTATTTTTTGATAACGGAAGGCAAACAAACAGACGGATTTCCTGATGGTAAGAAATTCACGCCGCCTAAAGACGACAAAAGTGGTAATGGTGCGTTGCCAACCTTACGCCGGGATGTTAGGCCTCGAGCAAAAGTAAGTTTACCGGCCCTCCAAACCGGAACACGTCATGATGTTATGGCGGCAGGAATAGGTAAGGCGGTGGTACCAATCTGGGCGTGTCGCTGCGGAACTCTACCACCTAGTCAGATGTCACGGTGTTAGTGATGATAAGCCTATGCTCGCCTTTTAGGAGCTGCCTGGCAAGAAAGGCAGATGGTCTATTCTGCAAAGGGGCCCGGAGCAACACGGGGAGCATATCAAAGACTTGCCATAATTTAATAAATTTAAAAAATATATTAAAATTATGTTGTATGTTAAGGGAAATTATGAGATTTCAGAATATTAAGAAGACGAAAATACTTGGGAATTATTGCTCCTCATACCAATCTCTACAAATTAATTTTATAAGTAATACACTTTTGTAAATTCGATTTATAGGAAAAATAGGCAAGCCCGCTGAGTTTTTTCGCCGGATCTTCTCAGTGTGTGGCCGCGTTCCGATCCGGTGGTAGTTTTAGTATTATATAGACGCGTCACAAGTATATTTGTATTGATCCACGTGAAAAAAAATTCAAGTGCCTATTGACTCGCCTTCGTAGAAATGCTCATACACTTAATATTTAATTTAGTGCTATTTGTGCTAATCGCCTATGTGGTCTAGCGGTCCGGGTGTTGGACTTGACTGCATGAGGTTCCGGGTTCGAATCCCAGGTCGGCCAATAAAAAGAAAATTGAATTTTTCCAATTTTCTAATAAAAAAATGTTGGCCGGGACTGGAAATGTGCCCGGATGGCGGCGATAGGCTTGCCACCTATCACATTGTGGGGCTTAGTGTCCTTGGCTAGTCGTGGATGCCCTAGTTGTGCCTCTGCCTACCTCTTCTAGGACATGGGCGTAAAGATACTTTAGTGCTATTTTCAATTCCAATTAAAAAAAAATTAAGATTAAATTAAATAGAACACTGGTGGTAGAGTTGTAATAACCGTCTAGTTTAAAGATTTTTTTTATTTTTATTAATAAAGAGAATATCAGTCAAAGTCATTGTAAAAGATTTCTATTAAAGATTCCAAGACATAAAACTAAATTTTGTATAAATACTCAATCCCATTATGGGATATTAAGCTGTGGAATTATTTCCCTGTTGAGATAAGACAGGCAAAGAACAACCATGGGTTTAAAAGATGTTAAAGAAACCTTAATACTTCAGAACAAAATTTGTAACTAGGCAACTTGCAAAATGTTTACTGTTTAATGTCTTTTTCATTTATAAATTAAACACTTATTGCAAGATATTCGGTTACTCCTCAATTATTTATTTTAAAAATTTGATTTATTATTTATGAATAGATATTGTACCTTCACTTTATTTTGATGTTTCCTTTAATGGTTTCCTTTGTTTGGAAGAGATCGCTTGTTAGCCTTAACACGCCTTTTGTACGAGTATATTATTATTTGATTTTAAACTGAAATCGTCGCGTATTATTAACTTGGGACTCGTCCGTCCGTCGTGACCACGGCCTATGCAACTAGGCCGAAATATCGACAAATAAAATAAAAGAAGATGGTGAGTATCCCGTATAAATAATTAAAATCGTATATTACATGTTTTTGTCAAAGTAATGTGTAACACTTTGTATAATAATGAATTTATTACTTTTATCATTTATCATCATTATTTCTTATTTTCTTAGTTTATACATTTAAAATAAAAAATATAAACATAATAAATAGAGTCCCGAAGACAGTGGCCTTAGTGTCAGGGAGACAGCCTGACGAATCTCCGCACAATGTATGCTGTCCCAAAAAATAGCTGCCTTCTGAATCCAGCTCTTAACAAAGGTTTATAGCGTGAGTCTTTTAAAGTTTTGGTCGAATCTCTTTGCTATAAGACCGTTTACTGACACTACTATCGGGACAATGGTTGAGTCAACATCCCACATGTCGGTTACCTCGTGAGCCAAGAGTTATTTTGACAATTTTTACTATAGTTATTAAGCTATTAACGACATATCAAAAATCTAAACTAGAAATTGCGAAAAATAACGTTGGTCGTCTTTTTAATTAATGTCTTTGGCTAGTCGTGGGTGCCCTAGGTGTGCTTATGCCTACCTCTTCGTGGATATGGACGTGAAAATACTTTTGAAACATACATACTTATACGCCAAGTTCATTACGCGGTATACAAAGAGCATCGAGTAAATCTCACGATCCTGGGAGGCCAGTCTGGCTTCCTCCACATTAATTCCCCTTTTTATACAAACACACTGGTTTCGGATACTCATAACCCTACCCTCACATAATATTCTAGCGAGCGAACAAGTGAAATATAATTTATTATTTTATAGCATGCTTTACAGCAGAACCAGCCTGATAAGCACGAGTTTAAGGTGGATCTGGTAGCATCCTCACAAATAAAGTCCTTTTCGATGCGAATTATTTCATAATTTAGCAAAAGTACTGTTATGAATGTTATATGCGTTGGGTGTACAGTATTTTGAAATATATTTGATTGACCCTTCTGTAGAGCTTAATATGATGATGGTAAGAAATGCAGGCCATATTCTAGAATCATGAGCTACTATTAACTTCAGTATACATTTCGAAAGGTATAAGGAGGATTTAATATATTTAAATCAAGCTCACATTTCAATGAAAGCAGGGCTTTGTTATACGTTTATTTCTTTTCATTTCGTTTAATGCAGTTTATTTAATGAAATATTAAAAAAAACAAGTAGGTACCGAAGAAAAAATTTAATAATCAAATAGGTATTTAATAAGAACGTTACCAATAATTAATAAGCTATAATTATTACGATTGTTCTCAATTCAAAGCTAATTTAAGTTATTTCTTAAGTCTAATTTTCTAATTCTTTTTGACTTTATATATTTAAAAATTATATAAAAAAATAACAGTTGCATTTTCATATTTTTTATAAATTCAGGTTACATAATTATTTACTTACATTGATGGCATATTTTTATGTTTAGCTGCAGCTGAATGAAAAGTAACTGATGTTTGAAAAGTTACATCAAAATTAGTTTAGCCATGAACGCCTAACAAACAGACACACTTTCGCTGTTTTGATATCAAAACCAATATATATTTCAAAATTACCAAACGTTGTGTTTTTGGATCTTAAGTTCAGATAAACTAACATTGATCGCTTATTATTAGACATTTTGACAAAACATATATGTCATACACAAATGTTCAATTCACTATTTCACTGAATTTGTTTTTAAAATTTAAATAAATATGAAAACTTAAATATATCACAGAGTAGAAACATAAAAACTCAAGATAATATAGTTCCGCTATCTACCAACAGATGGCACTACTAATATCTTTTACATGTGCTCGGAAATGTAACATATTATGAAATTAACTTGAAGTTTCAGAAATATCGGAGCCATAATTTAAAATATAATCGATTAATTTTCGTCAATAAAAAAAGGGTTCGTAAAGACAAATCAGTTTTTTAGGGGTAAGACAGTGAACAGCGAACAGCTCTCCCGATGGTGAAAGAACTTTGTAGGCACCATAATGTTCTAGATACGTATATGTCTTGTAGTCGGGATACCCTAATATGTAATCCTACTGCTACTTTACTATCCGGACACTACGTGAACTAAGCACGCTATATGAACACGACAACGCCAAACACTGTCAATATGGCAGCAGGAATAGTTAAAATACCCCAAATCTCTGTTAACCCGGGGCAAGTTCCTGCACAGTACCAACATCAGTGGCATATGTAAAGACTCATTGCTCTTTTGACGACGTCGTCTGTTTTTTTTTTTTTTTGACATTGGAAGCCAAACAAGCAGACGGATTTCCTGATGGAAAGAAATTCACGCCGCCTAGAGACACCAAAGGTGTTTTGTCTGACTGTTTTGAATAAGACGAAGTTGCGGGCAAATAGCTAGTTCTAAATCATTTAAAGTTTTGTTTAGTAATACTAAATCATGAATCGGTTATTAGTTAAGACTTTGTTATTATTTTAAAATTAATTTGTATTTTTTTAAACGTGTTTTAAAATATTTCAATTATTAGTAAGGGCTATAATATATTTATAACTGATTTTTTCTCAATGCAATGCAATATTGCAATATTTTTTAATGTAGTAAAGGTTGATAAATTATAGATTACTTTTTTTATGTTATAGGGAGACAACAAGCACACAGATTTCCTGATGGTAAGAAATGCCATCGCCTAAAGACACCAAATGTGGTACCTAATGGTGCGTTGTCAACCTGAGGCTAGGATGGTCAGCCTCCTGCATAAGTAAGTAAACCGGCTACCCTACCCTCCAACCGAAACACGACAATAACGAGCATTGTCATTTCACGGAAGGAATAGGTAAGGCGGTGGTGCCTGTATGTCCGGGCGAGTCGTTGCAGGACTCTACCACCTAGTAAACTTAAATTTTAATAATGATGAACATGTAGGTATGTTTGTTTGTATTTAGGGTTGTCCTTTGGTTTTTGGTCGTATTTATAATCATAGTGAATATCAAAGTCACAAATTTGGAAGATAATTTTAAACATCTAGAATCTGGTACTTTTCTTTACGACTATCTGTTTTCCCTGCCCTTAACTTTTCAAAACATCTAGATAAATAATAACATGTATTTTTTTCCATGTCTAATCTATTCCTATGTTAAAATTCTTTCAAATCGGTGCATCAGTTTTTACCCAAAACGTAACATTCAATATATGTTTTACGAGTTGTTTTCAAAGTCTTTTACTCTCTTGCCAAAACCAATTGAAAAATTTGGATGAATATTAGCCTATGTCCTTTTCCAAGGTCTAATCTATACCTATGTGAAAATCCGTTAAAATCAGTGCATCAGTTTTTACCATAAAATGTAACATACAACATAACTTTTGCATTATGTTAATAGCACGTTTAGTTATTATATTTATGATTGAGACAGATAATGCAAGTGTCTATGAAGGTTGCACTGGGAGGTGTGCGGGCCGCTGTATGCAGGCTGCACTGCACGCCCCCCGGTCCGCCTTACGCCCCCACCCCGCTCCCCTCTACCTAACCCACCTTGTGCAGCTCCTACATCACTTGTTTTGATGTAAGATGTCCACTCTACTTGCTAAACTCGAACTGTGTTTCGATATTTCTGTTGTAGTTTCGATGTATTGGTATGTTCCTTAGTTCGAATTTTAAAAAAGAAAGTAGAACTCTTTTGTTTGAATCTGTGGATATAGATGTTTTAAAAAATTGTGTTTCGTATCCTCATTCTTAACTATGGTTATAGCTATACAGCATGATTTTTTTATCACCATCCAAATTTTTTCTGGGCATAAAATATCTATAGATATGTCCATTTATGAAAAAAAATAGGTATCTAGCAGGTAGCTATCTAGCATGTCAGAGCACTCAGCGCGTAGGTACGGAGCGCGCGCTGCCCATAAACATCAATATTTGCGATGTCATGTCTTAATATTTAGTATTGAGGGATACTAAAAGAAAAAACTCGTATTTAATTATTTTCTTAAGATCAACATATTAAAATTTGGATGGTGATTAAAAAGTCAGGGTGTATATAAGGGTGGGTGAAACTTCCGAGAACTAATTGTGTTTATCTTCTTTGCCACTCATGTTTACTATACTTTGAAGTATAGCAACTTTTATATTTAAACATTTCACTTATCTTTTGTGAAAATACTACCTGTTGTAGTAGCTTCTTGTCAGGGTCAAAAAAAAAATGTTATTACCGACTCGATAGCGAAATTAAGTAATGATCCATAGAACAATTTATTTAAAATTTATATTTCATTTTATTATATAACAAATAAATAAAGTATTAATTTTAATTGGACACTACACTTTACACACTTTATTTACACTTTATAATGATCGAAAATGTAAAAACGGTACAGACTCTTTCACTCATAATATTTAACTTAGGTACACAAAGGTGGTCTTATCAATTTAAAGCGATCTCTGCCAGACAACCTTAACATGAATAATAAACGGGAAACGTGCAAAAATAAATGTCTAAATATTGATGAGCACAATATTATCTATTTGCCAATCTAAATGCATTGTTAAATTATGAAGTGGGAAACATATTAGGATATTACACTTTTTGTAAGATTTCAAAATATTGTTCTCAAAATTTTATAGAAAAAATGTAGTGCGAAATTTAAAAAAAATAGCGACTGGTTGCACTCCGGGAGTGCCGGCAAAAGTGAAAACTTGAATATTAGCGTTGTAAATTTTTGATATTTTGGAATGGTTAGGGAATAATTTTGCACGAACTGCTTTAATTATCAGTATGAAAGTAGGAACTATAATTTATGTGGTAGAATACAATATTCATTTATTGCATATAATTTGCTTACTTTGGGGTTAGGTTCAATTGTGTGACTTGTCCAGGGATATTGTTATTATTGCGCTATAGCACACAAACATGACAACACGAACATTCGCGCAAGCGCCCTGCGCCCTCTCACGAATTTTCGATCAGGTCACATGTCCTGACGCGAGTTTAGAAGTTTTTACCCATTCCAAAAAAGTGCGCAACGCCGCTAAAGAAGTTTTCACTTAAAAACTTTCATAAATTAGTAAAAAAAAGATCATGTTATGAGTAAAATACATTTCGTTCATTTTACAAGTAAGCACACATTATGTAAACATCAAGAGAAATCACTGTTGGCCTTTCGAACGTGCGTCGAATTATATATAGTTATATAAATGAATTAACTCTTTTGTACACAATCAAACTTACAACTTAAATACAAATAAGTATTTATTTCAGTTTGCAGTAGTTATTTATAAGTGAGTTCAAGCCCATTTCCCTGAAGAGTTAGGCAGAGGCACAACCAAGGCACCCACGACTTGCCGAAGACACTAAGTCTCACAATCTAATAGATGGCAAGTCTATCGCCAACCGGGTACATATCCAATCCCAAGGAACTTTTTTTATTAGAAAATTAGAAAAAAACATTTTTTTGTTGCCCGACACGGGATTCGAACCCGGGACCTCAGGCAGTCAAGTCTAACAACTGAACGGCTTGAACACAGAGACATGAACATGTACTGAGTATACTTATTAGTAGTTTGCGACCAATACTAAAGGCTAAAAATACCGTCACAAGGCTCAAAAGTTCGAGCAAGTCTTACATCGCGATATCACAATTTTCTGATTCTGGAGCATATATAAAATTTCAACCAGGTTGCAGTGACCCTTAGTTCTCTTACATTTGCGAGGTCTGTATCATGTAAACCTAGATTGGAACCACCACCATAAATTCATTCATATTTTTAAAGAAACAATTGTACTGTTTTACATATCACTCGTTATTTATTAATATATAAATAACCTACCGGTTTTATTCTTTGGTTTAAGTTTTAGCCCTATTGATACTGCAAAAAGTGGAACCGGTTAATAGTTAACCGGTTTATATTATTAAATTATAAGTTTTTGTTTACTTAAAACAGTTCAAGTGTTTGTTCATTTAAAAATGTAAATATTTAGAGGTTCTACCAAGCAGCGACGATAGAAAATATTAAATACTAGCAGTTTCACGCAGCTTCGCCTGCGTAAATTGGCTTCTACTATTTCGAATTGGATGAAACAGAGCCTATGTCACTCATGGAAAATATAGCTTTCGAATGGTGAAAGAATTTTTAAAATCGGTCCAGTAGTTTTTGAGCCTATTCATTACAACCAACCAAACAAACAAACAAACAAACAAAGTTTTCCCCTTTATAATATTAGTATTAAGTATTACAACCAACCAAACAAACAAAGAAACAAAGTTTTCCTCTTTATAATATTAGTATGATAAAAAATTCCTTGCTCCCTTTGTTACCATTACGTTTCTATATTAATTTATATTTATAAAATAACTAGAATTTCGGGAATTTCAATCTTATGTAACTTCAATTTGTAATGCAGTCCCATCCTATTAGTATTATAAATGCGAAAGTTTTTATAATTTTATAAATGCGAAACTGCGTACTTAACCGATTTTTATGAAATCTGGTACACACATAGGGAGTAATTTGGATTAACACATGGGATAGTTTTTATACCGGAAAATTGATAATGTGGGACAATTAAACATGCGAGCAACGCCGTAAGCTACAGCTAGTTTGTTAATAATTTATGTAAGATGTATTAATTGTAATAGGACTAGATCGTGTATTTTATGTTTTGTATCTCACAATGTTTTCAAGTAAATATTTCAATTACTTTTAAAAGACAAGCCCGTTGAGTTTTTGTCGCCGGTTCTTCTCAGTAGTCTTTAGATCCGGTAGTAGTTTATAAAAATGTCGACGCGTACAAGTATCACTTATTTGGTCCATTTGAAACAAATTTGTTCAGATTCACGATGATGTTCGATACCGAACCGCTAGACCATAATTAAAGCGTTGCCAACCGGAATCTGCTTTAGTCTCTTGAGAGTGTTAATTGGTTAGCCGTCAAATTGGAACAAATTTATAGCAATAATATATTTTATTAAGGAAATTTTAAAAAAAACCGGGATTCGAACCCGGGAGTCAAGTATCACTAGATGAACTTGAGTAACGAAGCCACCGCTTTACTCAAGATCATGACCTGACTTTGCACATAGTGACTAACGACTGTATAAGAATTAACTGACTTGACATTGGCAAAGTAAGTCGTGAAAAACTATCAAAAACCATATTTATAAAAGACTAGCGGCCCACTCAAGCTTCACACGGTTATCAAATACACATATAAACCTTCCTCTTCAATCACTTTATCTATTAAAAAAAACCGCATCAAAATCTGTTTATAAACATTTAAGCACACAAAAGGACATAGGGACAGAGAAAGCGACTTTGTTTTAAACTATGTAGTGAAGTACAAAAAGTAAAAATAATAAAATTATAGGTATGTACTGTTTTTACAGTTTATTACAAGAGCCTCTTTTATTAAGGTATCGATGTATGGATAAGAAAAGAAATTAATTGGCAATCATCTTGTTTTCTTCTTACACCGAGCACCATATCAAAATTGTTCGGTGTTACAAGCCTTAGGCTATCGATTTCGTACAAAAACAAGCGGAACGTTTGTCAAATATGTACCTAAAACATTGTTATGGGTGTACGATTGCTGTGTCCATGTCCCGAAATCCCGGAATGTCGTACGAAACCAGTTTTAAACAAAAACATCAGTTAATTGATTTTAGTTTAGGCATACTAATTTACTGATAAATATTTAACTGCCGCCATATCCGTGCCAATACTACGGATGGCACGTCACTTGTACTCTAACAAAGTTTTATAGGCCCGGCAATCCGACTACGAAGTTTATACGGCTATTTATTATCTGTTTTACACATTTTCTTTTTGATGAATGAAGATAAATAGACTGATCAAAGATTAGCGTTATAGCTTTGTTTTAGTTCTTCTTGATCCGTTCTCTACGAGCTTCGATAATTACAACATAGTTTTCAACATATAAGGATTTTTCTGCAAAAAGTATTTATGATGTACGCAACCAGGATATTTAGTACGCTATAAGAAGGTAAGCGAAGCTAAATGGGTCGTTTTTATCAATGTGGAGGACGTAGAAATATTTGCGGGTGGTGCACAGAGAGCGTGTCCATGTTTTACAATTAGCCGTGTTATGAATTTTATAAATATTTCATGTGAGGTACACGAGGAGCCGACAATTAATTAACCCTTCAATGCTTACATTAATTAGCGGAGAGATATATCGTGTTCTTTATCGTATATTTAATATGACAGCCAGCAAGTTCTAGTAAATATAATCTCACCGAAAACATAAATGTGCAAAGAGCCAAGTTAAATTTTTCGACATAACCAATAAAATAATTGGAATGTTGCGTTGCCAATTACGTTAAGTTCCGTGTAGAAAGTTCTAAAATGTAGGCAACGAAAATTGATAATTCAAGCACGACTGTTGTCTAGTTTTCATTACCAATTAAGTTTTAAAAAGTAACATATGTATTACATCTACCTAATTCTATATAGAACATATATATTATACCTATAAAGTAAGTGAGTAAGTACATTAAGTACATTTAATGATAATAAGTTAATAAGAAAATAATAATTGAATTCTGTATGGTAATCTAGCAAAGTCAAATATTGAATTTAATCAAATGTTCTTGTAACATTTAAGGATTTTCTATACATAATTTGCAAAGTAGACAAAGACTCATATTCTTAATACTAACTTTGTTAATACTTTAATTTTACGATTCTTATAGGACATTTTCAGTTTTGTACAAAAAATATTATAAGAAGCCAAGTTAGGCTTTGATATAAAATTTGTTGTTGCTTTATTGGCACTACCTTATTAACGTACACGCTTAACTACATCGACCAAACGCGAAGCTCGGGTTCGATTCCCGACGGGGGCAGGCATTTATGTGATGAACATTTAGGTGTCTGCATTTACGGGTCTGGGTGTTTATTAAATATATTCTGGAATCTATTAGTATTTCTATGTATTAGAATCTTTGACTAACACCCATAACACAAGCATATAATTTGCTTACTTTGGAGTTAGATTCAATTTGTGTGACTTGTACAGGGATATTTATCATTATTATATAACTACCCAAAAGTATAAGTTTTAACATTGTATTTGCCTATTAGCCTAATCTAATACCGAATATCAAGTTTCTACTAATTCTAATTAGTTACTAAATTCGGCTTTTTTAACTTTAATTTACAAAAAACTGTCTGAGCTACTTTTGCTTTTATGAAATTCTGTATTTTAGGTAAGCTAAGTGGCAGTAATAAATCAATCGTATTCCATGTATAGGTCAAAGAAGGAGTCATCAGTTCTTTCTTTGAACTTGGCTGACTCGCTCTCGTGTGTCTAGGTGGACTATATAAAAACAAAGTAATTTATAAATAATAATGGACCACCATGATGCTCTTTTTTATTTATCGTTTGTTGCTAAGCTAATAATAAATATAACGATATTTTATTGCATCAAATCATTCGTCTACCTTAAATTTTTATGAGGCATTTATGTAATTATGACTTTACAATGAATAATTTGGATTATTATGCTTATGCTTTTTGAGACTTAGTAGTTTTATCGATATATTATTAAGAACTTTGACATCGTATGTTTGTAGAATAATAGGTACAGTATAGAAGCGCCAAGCACTCATTTTCTGCTATTTGCTTATTTGGGTATCTAACTATAGCTTGACTTTATTTTAATCTAAAAAAGTGTACCAAGAAATATATGAACTGGGACACTCACACGTTTATAAAACGTTACCTTAATACGTACCCTTTACTAGGCGGCAGAGTTTCGCAGCAACTCGGCCGGATTGGTATCACCGCCTTACCTATTCCTACCCACATAGCGTCACTGCTTGCCATTGGAGGGTAAGGTAGCCTGGAATCTTACTTTTGCTCGAGGAATAACATCCCGGCTTCAGGTTGCCACCTCTAGTGCCTCTAGCCGACATGAAATTCTTACCATCAGGAAAACCGTCTGCTTGTTTGCCTTCCAATGTCATATAAAAACCCTCATCGAATCCACTAAAAACTGGAACATTGTCCGAAAATGAATTAATAAAAGCCTTGTGTATAGTAATAAATAAAATAACTTACTTTACCCTTTATATGGAGACAGTATTGCCAACACATAATGTCATCATAAATAAAAGTATACTTCTTGAGGAAAATAAAATTAGGTTCTATATTCACAAATCCAACTAATGTCTTCTTGCGTTGAAACTTCTTTATTACAAAGATAAGGATACCTATTTTCATCGACATTATAGATCATGGCGAGCATTTATGCGAGGGATCATTAAAAATTTAATACAACCGACATAAAACGTGAAAATATTGAGACTTGAATAAATAAATTTACGTAGTTATCTACATTATATTGCACAATAAATGGCAAACATTATTAATCAAAGGGTATATTTCATTAGGACTGTGGAGATCCCTAAGTTTTATAACTTAATTGCTTTCGCAAACTATAACAGAATCAGTTTTTATGGCCTCCCCTCGGACTCTGAAGAATCTAAACAACAATAACTTATTTTTTATTTTTATGTCATAATCTCTGTTGATAATAAATTTGACGGGACGTCCACATTTTTCATTTTTTCGTCGTCTTTGTGCGAATGCCGACTCATTTGAAACATTATTAATTTTGTTGCTTCTATTGTACTAATAATTAATTTTAATTATTTCATTTAAATCTTAGATATATCTTGTGTTACAGTGATTGTCAGCATTTCGAAAGAGATTGACCGATTTTTATGGAATTTCATGTATTTTATATTATATGTCGTAAAGTTTTTTTCATAGCAGTATTATTATTATAGGGCATAGCATATTTTCCGGGTTAAAAAGTCATTTATTAGTTATTAATATTACCCATTGTTGGTTTTTCAAAGAACTACTATCTGGGTATGACTACCTTTCAAAGAACTTCGATCCCTGGGTCGGCAAACAAAAGAAACTAAAAAATGGTATTTTCAATTTTCTATTAAAAATATAGTTGCTCGGGATTGGATAGGCTTGACACCTATCACATTGTGGAACTTAAGTACTTTCGGCTATTCGTGGGTACCTTCTTTGTGCCTCTGCCTACCTTTTCCGGGATATGGGCGTGAAGATACTTTATTTTACTTTACTTTTAATTTGACAATTCCCCTTGTGTGTACCAAGCTTAACTTGCTACGCCATTTTGGTCCATGATTGAATGATAAAAATAACAAAATGTTTAATATTGAAAGTCCATTGTTTATAAAGTTTATGAAGCTTATTTTATGATGTACTTAGACCATAGTCATTTCCAATCCTATTGATGCAATCTGTCTGACATTAGTCATGCGGCAGGGAATATTATAAATGTCAGGAATATGTCGGCGCATCGCCAACACAATAGTTCTAGTGATAAGGCGCAGCGTAGCTTTCGGACTGAATATTAAAGACAATATTCAAATATGACGATTTGAATACTTGTGAGAACTTTAGTAATAATTCTAAAAGTCAGTACCTAGTTTTACTACAACGTTTTTTTTTTATGTTATAGGAAGGCAAACGAGCAGACGGATTTCCTGATGGTAAGAGATTCAAGCCGCCTATAGACACCAAAGATGGTAATGGTGGGTTGCCAACCTGAGGTCAGGATGTTATGCCTCGAGCAAAAGTAAGTTTACCGGCTACCTTACCCTCCGAACCGGAACACGTCATGACGTTATGGCGGCAGGAATAGG
>NJDD01000175.1:159165-203610 GCA_002245505.1 Calephelis nemesis
CGTGCGAGCTTCGGCGACACAACATGCCGAGACTTATTACAATAAGACGAAAACTGCTTATAATATTACCCCAGCTTTAGTCATATTTAGTTTCTTATATAAAATCTGAGGTGGTAATTTTTATCTTCGCATCCTGGCCCTGCTTATCGCGCTGTTTTATTGCTAATAACTATCATGAAAATTTAATTTCTTAATGATATTAAGATTTTATGGCTGTAAAGTAGATAAGGTTTTAAATATTTTGTTTTAGTGTGTACCTAATCGATTGGTGTTAACTTGGAACTGGATTTTACCTTATTTGTAACTGGAATATTATATTTGACTAAAGATTTTATGTTCTTGCTTTGTTGTTTGTGTCGAAATATGATGGTGTTAAGAAGGAGTGGAAAGGAAAAGATCTTCTCAGCCAGGCAATATGATTTGCCTGGATAAATGTCCATTTGAGAAGCATTTAAACTTCTATTTAAAACTAGTTGTTCCAGCAAAATTTGTACCACCGTCTCGTCGTTTAAAAAGAATAAAACAAATACAAATCAAAAACTATTGGTTCAGTAGTTTTCGAGGTATTAGTATTGTAACAATATATATGCGCCCAGTATTAATAACCTATCTAAGATACGCGACTGTACTATTTTATATCAGTTGCCAGTTAACGGCTGTACTCAAAAATTAATAAAAATATCTTAGCAACAAAATTCCAGAAATCCTATCTTTATCTGTAGATAGGTTTTTAATATCGGCTGATAGATGATAAGAAAAGTATCGCTATGTAAGATTTGTAGGAACTTATGTGCTTTGCATCGATAGTCTTACCGTCGAATGTATATTCATGCCCATATCCCCAAAGAATTAAGAAGAGGCATAACCAGGGCACCAGCAACTAGCTAAAGACACAAAGTCCCATAATGTTATAGGCGGCAAGCCTATCGCCAACCGGGCACGTATCCATTTCATGGAAATCTTTATTTTAGACAACTTTATTTTTCATTAGAAAATTGAAAATACAAATTTTCTATTTTTTTGGTGCCCGACCCGGGGTTCGAACTCGGGACCTCAAGAAGTCGAGTCCGGTGCCAGGCTGCTAGACCATAGAGGAGATTATTCGAATAAAATATCATAAATTTGACTTCTGATAACAAAAAGACCTACCGCGTTTTACAGTTTTATATCCTACTCCTACAATTACCATCTACAGAAATATCTGCTACTCATCTATTGCCAAAACAAGATGGCGATCATTATCTGCGTTTTTACATGTTTATTGCGAATAACTAATGGCGGCAAATAAAACGGTTCATGTAAACATAGTATAATACTACTTTTTAAATTATGCGTTTTTTTCATGATATTGGAAGGCAAACAAGCAGACGGATTTCCTAATGGTAAGAAATTCACGCCACCTAGAGGCACCAAAGGTGGTAATGGTGCATTGCCAACCTAAGGTTGGGATGTTACGCCTTGAGCAAAAGTAAGTATACCGGCTACCTTACCCTCCGAACCGGAACACGTCATGACGTTATTGCGGCAGGAATAGGTAAGGCGGTGGTACCAATCCGGGCGAGTCGCTGCTAAAATCTACCACTTAGTCAGATGTCACGGTGTTAGTGACGGTGAGCCTATGCTCGCTTTTTACGAGCTGCCTGGCAAGGAAGGCAGATGGTCTATTCTACAAAGGAGCTCGAACCAACACGGGGGCGTTTCGGCTTTACACTTTTTACACTTTAAACTTTTATTTTTAAATTCACTAACCTAATCTAAATTTAAGCAAAATGATTAATTATGCTATTTTTTAATTTATTTATTTTAAGATTAATTAACTAGTTTATATTGTAACTATTGTTATTGAAAAAAGACAAGCCCGCTTAGTTTCTTTCGCTGGATCTTCTCAGTGTGTCCGGTGATAGTATGGTTCAAGTGAATAAAGTATTTTTTTGATTCTGATTCTGATGTGTGTATTAACAACTCTATATAGATATCTTTAAAATACATTCGGATTTCCGAAGCTTGACGAATATAGCCGAAGCGCATAATTTAAACAGCACTACTGTATATCTAAAGTAAATAAATTTTATTATTTGGTTTGATGCCTGCCGCTAAGTTTCACCTTATGATATCGTGCTTATAGTTTCATGTACTTGTGTGGTTGGCGATCGTCTTCTTTGCAATTCTGAAGACATTTCTTACCTCATACAAAACCTTTCTGTAACCAGTTACCAACAGTGGAATTTTCAAATGGATACGGCTTAGAAGCATTATTTTTTTATCACAATTATATTATTCAGATTAATAAAATTAAAATTTCATTGAAAAGTATCGTCACGCCTCTATCCCCTAAATGGTAGATAGAGGCACAACTAGGGCACTCACGACTAGCTGAAGACACTAAGTCCCGCAATGTGATAGGTGGTAAGGCCAACGCCAACAGGGCACATATCCAATCCCGAGCAACATTTATTTATTAGGTCCACGTGTTGGACTTGACTGTATGAGATCCAGCGTTCGATTCCCATGTCGGGCAACAAAAAGAAAATTTGGTATTTCCAATTTTCTTATAAAGAAAATGTTGCTCGGGATTGGATACGTGCCCGGTTGGCGATAGGCTGACCACCTATCACATTGTGGGACTTAGTGTCTTCGACAAGTTGTGGGTGCCCTGGTTGTGCCTCTGCCTCCCTCTTCGGGGATATGGGCGTGAAGATACCTGATTTACTTATATTTGGTTTTATTCAAGCTTCCGCTAGATTAATAATTCTGTATTTACAGATAGTAAATTACAGATACTGTTTTATTAAATCAACGTTCAAGTTTAAAAAAATAATGTGATTATGTCTCATTGTAATTATACTAGAATTATTCCCGGATTCACTTATGTTTAGGACCAAAGAGAATAATAATACTACGTAATAAGAAGCGGATCTTCCATAGATATAAAGCAAACCCGAATTTTGTATGAAGTTTAGCTTAATTGACATAAGTTACTCGACAGCAAGTATGGTGAATAGGTATAACACGTTTAATTTGAAAGTAAGTTTAAAGGCATTCAGATTTAAGGCAACAAGTGTCATATGATTTAGGTGAATAAGAAACATAGCAAACTTAACACTACTTTTTTATATAACTGTTCAAGACGTACTCAGGATCCGTTTTCTTATTCTTTATTCTCGACTTTTGAACGGTTTTCAGTGTTGCCATTTACACAGATGTATTGTTTTAACCAGTGTTTCTTCAGTGACCTCTCGAAAATATAAGAAACACCTATGCACTAAATATTCATAGATAAACTCAAATTTAGGTCGAATTTACAGCTCACAATACTTTTCAACTTTGCCGCTATTTACCATGTAAGCCCAAAAAACGTTAATGGGAATTTTATACCAAAAACAAAAATTGTGGTTGATCTTATGAATGAAATGTAAACGGCTGCAATGAAATGATATAAATGATAGCAGGAACCGAGAGACAGAGATAATCTCGCCGCGGCATCTAACGCTAGACCCGTCGGCGAGGCTAGTCCAACGGGCAAGACACATTTTAAAATAATTACTAAAATATTGTTAACTAATCCATCCCAGCTTCGTGCAGGTCGACAAACATATAAACCTTTCTCTTGAAAAATTCTATCTATGAAAAAAAAACATCAAAATCTGTTGCGTAATTTTAAATATCTAATCGGGACAATACAAATAGGGACAGACAGCGGAAAATGACTTTGTTTTGCACTATTTAGCGATGTTATTAAATGTCAATCTAGATAAGAAACTAGTGACTTTACTTTTATTAATTAACTTTTTGTGTAATTTTAATATGTTAAATATTGTAAAAGCAATACCAAATTAATTTTAAAAAGTGCTAAGTTTTAACTAATACCTATAAAACAGAGTAAATTTGATAATGTTTCATTATTAATTTAACTATCTACTACATTAGGAACAAAAACAATGAAAATTTAAAGCAACCTGTTGCCATAATGATAATGCCATATTTCGGTCCGAAGGGTAGGTTGGCCGGTAGACTAACTAACCTTAGGTCGATAAGAGGTCAGGAGAGCCGCGTGCATAATTCGGTGTCTAATGCTTTTTAAAAAAATTTGTAAATTATTTGTTGGATTGTACTTACTACAAATAATATTTAGTAAACATTCATTGTTTACAAGTTATTAAGTGAAAACAATTATGAAAGTATTTATTTATTTCAAAACTTCACAACAATGGATAAGGAAACAAACAAAATTTCTGATTAAATACATATAAAACATAGCTTTTGTTAATAACACTTAAAACTTTTTTTACTACAATAACTGCTTTAATTGAGAATTTGATGTACATATTTTAATGTTAATTTGCGCTTACGTATCTGGACAGGGTTTGAACGAGAGAACTTCAAGGTCAATGTCCAAAAAAGTCCAAAATAAATAAACTATCTTTGTCCCTTGGACTAGGTGCTATCCATACTGCCTTATGACATTACACTCTTTTATTTAGATATTTGTATGGTTCCCTCATTTTTATCCAACCAAAAACATTATTATGCATATATTAGTACCCTTTTATTTTATTTGCCCTGTTATGTTAATACTTTAGTTTCAGAGTCGACTTTGTCACTTTTCTTATACCTGCGTGTTAACTGCTGTGAGATGTGGCAACACTTTTTTGAGATAAAGAGATAAGGTCTCTTTAGAGCGGTTTGATGTAATTCGATGCTTTACCGAATTTATAATATTTATGATATTAGACCCCGTAAATGATTGTGTTGAAGGCGATTATAAATTGTTTTTAAATGACTCTAGGAAACGAAAGTCATTTTATCAATAACCGATAATTATTTCTGTTGAATTATGTCAATCAAAAACCACAATCTTTATGTTATTAAAAATAAATCTTTAAAGGTATTAATAAAACTTATTTGTACACCATAAAAAGCTTAATACGTTTAGGCATATATGTTTATCAATAACCGATAATTATTTCTGTTAAATTATGTCAATCAAAAACCACAACCTTTAATTTATTAAAAATAAATCTTAAAAGGTATTAATTAATAAAACTTATTTGTACACCATAAAAAAGTTTAATACGTTTAGGCATATTTGTTTATCAATAACCGATAATTATTTCTGTTAAATTATGTCAATCAAAAACCACAATCTTCAATTTATTAAAAATAAATCTTTAAAGGTATTAATTAATAAAGCTTATTTGTACACCATAAAAAAGCTTAATACGTTTAGGCATATTTGTTTATAAATAACCGATAATTATTTCTGTTAAATTATGTCAAACAAAACCACAATCATTAATTTATTAAAAATAAATCTTTAAAGGTATTAATAAAACTTATTTGTACACCATAAAAAAGCTTAATACGTTTAGGCATATTTGTTTATCAATAACCGATAACTATTTCTGTTAAATTATGTCAATCAAAAACAATCTTTATGTTATTAAAAATAAAACTTTAAAGGTATTATTAAAACTTATTTGTACACCATAAAAAAGTTTAATACGTTTAGGCATATTTGTTTATCAATAACCGATAATTATTTCTGTTAAATTATGTCAATCAAAAACCTCAATCTTTAACTTATTAAAAATAAATCTTCAAAGGTATTAATTAATAAAACTTACTTGTACACCATAAAAAAGCTTAATACGTTTAGGCATATTTGTTTATAAATAACCGATAATTATTTCTGTTAAATTATGTCAATCAAAAACCACAACCTTTAATTTATTAAAAATAAATCTTAAAAGGTATTAATTAATAAAACTTATTTGTACACCATAAAAAAGTTTAATACGTTTAGGCATATTTGTTTATCAATAACCGATAATTATTTCTGATAAATTATGTCAATCAAAAACCACAATCTTCAATTTATTAAAAATAAATCTTTAAAGGTATTAATTAATAAAGCTTATTTGTACACCATAAAAAAGTTTAATACGTTTAGGCATATTTGTTTATAAATAACCGATAATTATTTCTGTTAAATTATGTCAAACAAAAACCACAATCATTAATTTATTAAAAATAAATCTTTAAAGGTATTAATAAAACTTATTTGTACACCATAAAAAAGCTTAATACGTTCAGGCATATTTGTTTTAAAGCGGTAAAATCGGCTTACCAATTGAATTGATAAGATAAGTGAAAATTTAGATAGTGATTTATTTTGAAATTTTTATATTTATAACAGTGAACTGGAATCTCTCTCTCTTTTTATGATAGTGGAAGGCAAACAAGAAGATGGATTTCCTAATGGTAAGAAATTAACGCCGCCTAGAGACGCCAAAGATGGTAATTGAGCGTTGCCAACCTGAGGATGTTAGGCTTCGAGCAAAATTAAGTTTACCGGCTACCTTACTCTCCAAACCGGAACACGTCATGACGTTATGGCGGCAGGAATAGGTAAGGCGGCTGTACCAATCCGGGTGAGTCTCTGTGAAACTCTACCACCTAGTAATAGTCTTAAATAGTTTTTATCAAAAGCAATAAATAATAAACAGTTGTATTAAAAAACATGTCTATTTTAATACAACATGTTAGAGTATTTTAATTCAACAAGTATTACTTTTAATCTGTAAGCGTATCATATTATAACAGCGGTATCGACAACCACAGCAAGCTTAATGTACTTATGACTGATATTGATTTTCAACAATGCTAGAATATATTACAAAGAGGACATAAAAGTGCAGACATAAATGTTCCTAAGTAAAAATTTTACCACGTTAGGGCATGTCGATGATGTGTTTATCGATATAAGATCATTACGGCACACGAAAGGATTTTTTGTAAGGAATATTGTGCTTGCACTGGGCAAGGACACGCAACTCTTTTTATAGAAAGTGATATTAGGGTCAAATGTGTTGTTTTGTCGAGTAAAATGAACACACGGCTATCCTGATGATGAGAAAAAACCGAGAACTATAGACTACATAAATGTAATAAGTCGATATCCTGTGGCAGGGTAGTTACGACCAAGGTACAAATCTATATATTCATCAACATTGGTTCAGTGGTTTAGTAATTAAAACGTAAAAGAAAGTATAAAACTTTCTTTTACGTTTTAATTACTACATCTGTGGTCTAGCAGTCCAGGTGTTAGACTTATGAGGACAAGGGTTCGATTCCTGGGTCGGGCAACAATAAGAAAATTTGATTTTTAAATTGTTTAATAAAAAATGTGTTGCTCGGGATTAAATAATATGTGCCCGTTGGCGATAGGCTTGCAACCAATCACATTGTGGGACTTAGTGTCTTCTAGTCGTGGGTAGTTGTCCCTCTACCTACCTCTACGGGGATATAGGTGTGAAGGTACTTTTTAAAAAAAAGTTTTCCGAATTCGCATCGTAAATTAAAAAATTAAGTTAAGTGCTAACTAAAGTTACCCTGCCCTACGGATCAGAACATAACTCATTTGATGGCTGGAATAAATAAGGCGGTATTGGTACCCGGGAAAGTTGCTCCACAATACTACCTCTTGTGATCTCCCCATTCAGATTATTATTCGCTTTTCACAAGCTGCCAGGTAGGAAGGCAACTGTTCTACTCTAGATGAAGACAAGAATGCAGGGAAATGTATACAGCTAGAAGAAGTTTGATCGCTTTAAAGTTATCTTGTATTTCTCTATTAGCACTGCTTTTTATTTAAAAGTGTTTGTATGTCATTATCCGTTGGTAGAATCCTCATACCACAAAAAAGGGATAAGTTAAACCAAGTTTACTTTTGGAAGGTACACCGCGTATGTAGAGAGGAGAGTGAGTGCATGGAATAGTGTGAATGGAGCGCTGGGTAAGAAGCTATTCCAAAGTGAGGATTTAAGGGAGCTTATCCCAATGTTATTGTACGGAAGCGAGAGTTGGGTATGTCAGAAAGATCATGAAATTTGGACAAATGCGGTCGAAATGAGAGCACTTCGGAAAATCTGTGCTGTAACGCTCGCTGACCGCATTCGTAACAGTGAGATCCGAGAAAGAGTGGGATTGAAAGAATGTGTTGGTGTTAAAATGCGAAAGGGCATGCTCCGCTGGTTCGGTCATATGGAAAAAGTGACAGATGAAAGATTGACAAAGCAGATATACAATGCGAATGTGGATGGAATGGGGAGACCAAGGCGTGTTGTATGAAAAGGGTAATGAATATGAAGGAAGCAAGACAGGTTTGTCAGGATCGTGATGTCTGGCGCTCGATACTCTCTGCCTACCACGTAAGGGACTTGGCGTGAAGAGATATATATATATATATATATATGTATGTATGTATGTATGTATGTATGTATGTATGTATGTATGTATGTATGTATGTAAGTTTACTTTTCCTGTCGGTACAACTTCAGTTAACATTATTCCAGTTTAGATGATTAGTCTAAGTTGGTAAACATAAGTAAGTTACATCAGGTGCTCCTAACTTGCCAAATTATCTTTAAACATACAAAACAAGTATGTAGATACCAATTATTTGCCCGAAATCCGGCAATAAAAGCAATTTTTTATAAGAATCAGAAATTAATCAGAACAGAGTCACATAATATATTAGTGTACAACAGTAATCACTTTACACAAGGTGATGCTTGCTGACTTTCCGTATAAAAACGATTTGGTTACCAATAACTTTCCAGTAATCAGGTTATTAAGGTAAATTTACGATAAGAGTCAATAAGATATCGGTACAAAAGTACAGGACAATGGCAACCATGTTACATCAGGAAAAACATACCAGCCCATCTTAAAAAAATACACGGCAAGAATATGGATACCTACTAGCATGTAATCAGGTAATAAATGTAGTTTTCTATTAGAATTAGTAACATATCAGTACAAAGGTGCACACATCCATGGTCAACAAAAACCACTTCACATCAGGTAAAACTTGTTACCATATTAAAAAACTTGTAAATACCAATTACTTGCCATTATCAGGTAAAAAAGGCAATATTTATAAAAGTCAGCAATGCATCAGTATGAAGGTTTTAAATAATAGCAATAATTAGATCAGGTAAAGCTTGCCAGCTCATCTTATAAAAAAATATTAAACAAGTATGTGGATACCAATTAGTTGTCAGTACGGTTGCGCCGGTAGCACCGCCCGCTGAGTCTCCCGCGGAGCAGCACAACGCCTGATACGCCCCCTACATGCTCTACTGTTACTTGTTATTTTTAATATCTTAATAACCATTTAGGGTGTTTAGGCAACGCTGTATAATTATCCAATTTGTGTCTGACAAAATACTGATTATCTCATTTGAATCTGGAAATTGACTTACTATTGTCATAAATAAATGTTTAACACCTTTTTATGTACCTAGTTGTTAATTTATGTGAGTACGTTGTGCATCACTTCGTTTGTAATTTAAAGTTTTTATCCGAATAATAACTGAATCGACAAAAGTATACTAGGGGTGATTGCTGCCAGGCCCAACTGCTCTATTCAGCATCACTGGATATAGACTAAAGTAGGGTTAGGTCATTTGGTTAATGCTAGCAGTTTCACGCAGCTTCGCGTGCGTAACTTGGCTTTTACTGCACCGATTTTGATGAAACAAGACCTATGTTACTCAGGAATAATGTAGCATTCTAAGGGTAAACGAATTTTTGAAATCGGTCTAGTAGTTTCGGAGCCTATTCATTTCAAACAAACAAAAATCAAACATTTCCTCTTTATATTATTAAGTATATATTAAATGTGAACTAACAATACTAAGATAGTTTATAAGACAATAATTGTTACAAACACATTAACCACACAATTATAGATCTATGGTCTAAAATTAAAATTATTATTATTATTACTAATAAGAGGACTGTCTTTCACACTCAGGTTTCAACTATTTCCATTCAAAATTGGTTCAGTTGTTTAGCAGTGCAAGCGTAAAATGTAGACTTTCTTATTGACATCGTAGTATAAATAAGGTTCATCTGTAATTTTGTATTTGGTAACAGCAAGTGCATTGTTATTTTAATATTATTACATCGTAAATCCGTTATGATTTCTCGATAGTTAGTATATGAGTATATAATAAAAGCATCACACCCATATCCCCGAAGAGGTAGGCAGAGGCACAACCAGGGTACCCACGGCAATCCGAAGACACTAAGTCCAATCCTATCAGTCATATCCAATCCTAGCCAACAACATTTTTTATAAAATTGAAAATGCATTATTTTCTATTTTTAATGCGGTCGCCAATAGTCAATCCCTATTATTGAACTCTGGACCTCAAGATGTCAAGTCTGACATCAGACCACTAGACCACAAAGGCGATATACACTCGACAGAAGAGAGTATATATAATAATGCTAATAATTAATCTATACATATAATAAATCTGTAGAAGGGTCAATTCTGTATATTAAAAAAATAAATAGCAGGGGGTGTTACTGGATCGATACCAAACCCAAATATTAAATAAAAAAAATATCTGTCTGTCTGTATGTTCAGACATCACGTGAAAACTAACGGTTCGATTTCGATGAATTTTGGTACAATTATACCTTATTATCCTGGGCAGAAAATGGAATACTTTTTATCCTGGAAAAACACGTAGAAAAAATATATCTTAATTTTTCAGTTTTATCCGCGCGGACGGAGTCGCAGGCGGAAGCTCGTTTAAAATAATTTAGTATTTTAATATCTGTTAGATAGTATTAATAAATTAAACTTTTCAATCGTTATTGGCTAATAATGTTATTTACTTATTAAATAATCTTAATGTTTACTTTAATATTACGATATTTTATATAGCACTAATCTGTTATAATTTCGTAGTCTTTGATATGTGTTATTAATAACTCTAACGTTTAAATCAAAATGTGTAAACAAGAATCCCCATATCCCTTGTTCAAAGTATCACCCCTAATTGATAGACAAATTTTGATAGTCTTTTTTTTTTGTTGTATTAGCTATTGCCAGGAGAAAGTTTAGAAATATGGACATAGAAATGGTGAGTCAATATATTTTTTTATGATATTAGAAGGCAAACAAGCAGACGGATTTCCTGGTGGTAAGAATTTCACGCCGCCTAGAGACACAAGTAGTAATAGTGCATTGCCAACCTGACTCCGGGATGTTAGGCCTCGAAGAAAAGTAGGTTTACCAGTTAAGTTATCCTCCAAACCGAAACACGTTAACAGCAAGTACTGGCGGTTTGGAGGCAGAACTAGGTAAGGCGGTGGTATCAATCCGGGCAAGTCGTCGTGAAACTCTACCACCTAGTCAGATGTCACGGTGATAGTGATGGTGAGCCTATGCTCGCCTTGTACGAGCTGCCTGACAGGAAGTCAAATGGTTTACTCCGCAAAAGATCCCGGTCCAACACGAATAAAAGTCACAACCAAAGCGTCACATCTGACTGTGACAATTCCATCGTCCACAAAGAATAATTTAAAAATTTAGGTTACGCGATTATTCAAAAGTTAAAAAAGTAAATAGTATCTTCACGCCTATATTTCCGAAGAGGTAGGCAGAGGCACAACCAGGGCAACCACGACTAGCCGAAGAAACTAAGTCCCACAATGTGATAGGTGGCAAGCCTATCGCCAACCGGGCACAAATCTTATCCCGAGCAAAATTTTTTTATTAGAAAATTGGAAAACCAAATTTTATTTTTTTTGTTCGACCCGGGATTCGAACCCGAGACCTCATGCAATCAAGTCCAACAACTGAAACGCTAGACCACTGGGTCGATTATTCAAAAGGTGCAGTGTCATAAATAGGTAGTAAAGTAGTAGTACCATTCCTGCCGCCGTAACGTAGGTGCTCGCAATTGTCGTATTCCGTGCTAGAGGAATAAACCTGCACGCACGGCTTGAGAACTCGCCTATGTAATAGCGATGCTTTTAAACTCAAATGACATTTATAGGCAAATTGTTATATTTTAATATCAGGAAAGTCTTTTGCATTTTGCAACTTCTTTTCTGTCATGTTACATAGCTATTGTCAGGGGAAAGTAATATGAAAAAGAAATTCGATATTCATAAGATAAGACAACGCTTATCGAGTCAGCTAATTTTTTATTTTTTGGAAGGCAAACAAGCAGACGGATTTCCTGATGGTAAGAAATTCATGGCGCCTAGAGACACCAAAGATGGTAATGGTTCGTTGCCAACCTGAGGTCAGGGTGTTAGGCCTCGAGCAAAAGTAAGTTTACCGGCTACCTTACCCTCCGAACCGGAACACGGCATGACGTTATGGCGGCAGGAATAGGTAAGGCGGTGGTACCAATCCGGGTGAGTCGTTGCGAAACTCTACCACCTAGTAAATTTATAATAGTTTGGAATTTCAATGTAATGAATGATGATTGGGTACTACTTTAAAAAAAGTAGTACCCAATCATCCGCCATAATTTGAAAATTTTAATTCCAATTTATAGTAACGGGACTTACATTTTTTATTAATAGTCATAAAAAAACAATATATACGCCTCAATTTATAAAAACAATTTAACCTATATAGAATATTTTGGTCTTTAGATAGTATATTTGATATTTTCCATCGTCGGCGCTTGGTAAAACTTCCAAATATTCATATTTTTAAATGAAGAAATACTTGTACTGTTTTACGTCTCACTTATATTTTATTATTTTATAGCCTACCGGCTTCGCTTTTTACAGCATCATCAGGGCTAGAACTTAAATTAAGTAATTAATAATAAAATATAAGTGAGACGTAAAACAGTACAAGTGTTTCTTCATTTAAAAATATGAATCTTTAAATAGTAGGTATATTGTTATTACATGTATGTTTTTAGATCTTTACTAGATTTGCTACAATTCCTATTTTTATTAAGTAATAATGTTATTTACTAATCTCGATGTTTTAATCTATAATAGTGTAGAATTTTAATATTATGTTTCTTTAGATAGTATTTTTGGCATATCTGTTATTTCTTAATCTTTAATATTTATTAACATTATTAATTAATCTCGATGTTTTACATTAAAATAATTTGCTATTTGAATATTATGATGATTTAGATAATACTGATCTGTGATTCCAATACTTAAACATAATTTAAACATAATTTTAACGGCAATATTAAATTGCTAATCGTAATCGATACAGAATGGCCCGATGGAACAGCAACTTATCAAATATTTTTAATAAACTAGTTTTTAATGGTACTGATAAAGAAAAAATGTTGTGTCATTTGAATATGCGATCATAACTTGAGATTACATAAATATTGAACCGTTATGCTTCAAACAAGAGAAATAACATTTTTAAACTTAACGAGTATTATTAAATTGTATTATATTATATTAATGGCTACGTCATAAAATAATCCAATCAAAACATTTGACATAGTAAAAGTATCTTCATGCCCGCATTACCAAAGATGTTAGCAGAGGCACAACCACGACACCCACGACTAGCAGAAGACACTAAGTCCCACAATGTGATAGGTGACAAGTCTATCGCCAACCGGGAACATATCCAATCCCGAGCAACTTTATTTTTTATTAGAAAATTCAAAGACAAATTTGCTATTTTTTGCTGTCCGATCCAAGACTTCATGAAGTCAAGTGCAATACCTGGACCGCAAGACCAAAGAGGTGACCTAATAAAAATATCTTAAACCCATACAAACCAATACGAAGTACACATTTTTCTGATTAAAACTTTCACTAAGTAAAGTAAAATTAAGTTGATGTTATAATCTGTATCACAAAGACTATAATACAAGGTTAAACTTTGGAGTACTTTACTCCGAGTTTATTAATAAAAGGGTCTAAGTTTTTCTTACTTATAGGAACATTTCCAACATAGTATGGATATAGTAGATATTTAAAACAAAATTGTGTCATAAAATAATTAATTGTTTGAAAAGGTTTATTATTTATAAAAAAAAAAAAAAAAATTAATACCTAAATCAATTATTTAAGAGATAGATTCCGTTCATTGCTGATTATAAGCCAAACTGCCTAGAAGTGTATAAAAAGCTCAAAGAAAAGATCATTTTTGTTCCTTTATTATTTATTACTAAAATAATAAAAAGTCGACACTTTTTCTCTGTGTTTCTCAAACTCGTCAGGGAATATACCACCTTATCTTTTGTGCCCAAACTATTCATGAAATTTATCACTGTCTGCTCTGATTAACACTTCTACAATATAATAGTTTAGTATTTTAATTCAAAAAATTGACTAAAACTGTAAAATCTGATTCTAATAAATGTATTAGAATCAGATTTTACAGTTTTAGTTAATTTTTTGAACTATCGTGCTACACTACGATTTAATAGTTATTTTGTCGAAAGGTAGCAAACGTTTTCGAAATTCCACATAAACCTATTTTATCCTACTAATATCCTACTAATAGTTTTGAGTTACACTTAATATTGCATTCACTTCCCTCACCGACCTCATTTATGACCACTAGTTGGATCATAACAAAATTTATGACTGGGATAACTAATGTCCTACATTCATGTACCTCGAAATCATGACCTATATTTTTTTAAAAAACCATTGAAATCGGTAGTCTATTTGCAGAGTCACCGCGTAACAAACATACGGTCTAATTAAAAAACGTATCTGATTTTTAGAATCGGTTAAAAGTATTTGAAATATATGTATTTTTGTATTTATTTTACGGTATAACATCTCTCTTCTACTATTGATTATTATTTAGGTTGTTTTGTATATACGTAACTAAGATGTCAATGACTGGTATGACTTTTTGTGCCATACTATCGGCCCGCCCAGGCTTTGCACGAGCATAATGCATACATAAAAACGTTTCTTTTCAATCACTTTATCTATTAAAAAACCGCATCAAAATCCGTTGCACAGTTTTAAAGATTTAAGCATACATTGGGACAGAGGAAGCGACTTTGTTTTTTTTTTTATATTATAGGAAGGCAAACAAGCAGACGGATTTCCTGATGGTAAGAAATTCACGCCGCCTAGAGACACCAAAGATGGTAATAGTGCGTTGCCAACCTGAGGTCAGGATGTTAGGCCTCGAGCAAAAGTAAGTTTACCGGCTACCTTACCCTCCGAACCGGAACACGTCATGACGTTATGGCGGCAGGAATAGGTAAGGCGGTGGTACCAATCCAGGCGAGTCACTGCGAAACTCTACCACCTAGTCAGATGTCACGGTGTTAGTGATGATAAGCCTATGCTCGCCTTTTACGAGCTACCTGGCAAGAAAGGCAGATGGTCTATTCTGCAAAGGAGCCCGGACCAACACGAGGAAAAATACTATACAGTTTACAGTTTTATACTATACAGTGAAGATAGATAAATAATTAATACCGGCTCTCCTGATGACCAGAGATAACTACTGTCTATAAACATCATAGTTGTTGAAGTACATAGCTATTACGTGAGCTGCTTCTTAAGCCACACGTGCAAGTCTACCAGCTGACTTGCTCTTCAGCACAGATGATGACAATAACAAGCACTGACGTAACAGAACAAGTAGAGCAGTGGTTGTATCACTACTCTGCAAAATACTTATAACACTACACAATTAATATAATTATGTCATCTAAATTGTGAAGATACTTTACTTTATGTCATCTAAATTACTAGGTAACTAAAAGCAGATGATGGGTTTTCACATCCAATTGCCGACACGATTAGATTTTAATTTGCATATCCATACTAATATCATAAATGAGAAAGTCTGTGTGTCTGTCTTTTGCTCTTGCACGTATTTATACTTGCAAAAATCTGTCTTTAGTTTATGGCTCAATCGCCGGACCTATTTTGATGTAATTGGTATTCAATAACTAAGGATCCGAAATCGAACATATTTTTTTTCAAAAATAAACCCCTGAGGACAGGATAATAAATCACTAATTTATTATTTAATTTCATTTAATTAATTAATTAGTTAACTATCTTATCTATACATATACAAAGACCAATGCCACGTTTAGTTGTAATAATTGTAAAACTAAGAACGGGCTCACCTATGAAAACCAAATAGGTATTTAGGCTCCTTTTGAACTTATTAGTAGATGATTTTTGTGGAGTTTGCATAAAATCGGTAGAGCGGTTCTTCATTTATCACATATTTTATAACAAATAAATTCAATAAATGGCGTATCAATTTGTTATTGGGTATTTTCAGTCAAATAGAAACTTTTTTAGGTGGGGATTGTGCTATCATATTGAAACTTTTTAGATGAGGATATTGCTGTCATATTAAAAATTTTTACTTGTTTTTTTTTCTTTTTTCGTTTTGTTTTATGAATATAACATTTTTTTGTTTGAATAAATGAATTTGATGTTCCAATTTTTTTAAATATTTCAGTTTATATAAAAAGTTATGCTAGAATTGATTTGTATTTCAGCTATGTCTATAGTAATCTAAATGTTCCACATAAGAGAGAGAATAATAGCTAGAAAGTTTTGTCTATGAAAAGTAGAGTTGCGGGCGTTGTCACACAGCAGTTATTGAATACAATTTAGGCAACTCAATGCAAGTATATACGATTGATTTACGAGATGAGCGTGTGCCCTTTGTGCTCCAACTAATGGACGCTCATGGACATTTATGTAGATTGATTGTATGAATTTTATTCACAATGTTAATACAGTAACAGATTTAGATGTCATTTAGAAATGGCGCTCTAAACTTGTGCAATTCAACCCGTGAATAATGGATGACGAATGGTCGGTTTCTATAGGCTCGTGCGAGGTGGGGACCTATTGTGGGACTAGGACTTACGAAACCGCTCATGTCACAATTTTAATGTTAAATTCGATGCATGTTTTATCGCAATCGATCGCCTCTATGGTCGTCTTCGGACTTGACTTCTAGAGGTCCCGGGTTCGATCCCCGGGTCGGAAAAAAAACGGGTTGCACTCCGGGAGTGCCGGAAGAAATGAAAACTTGAATTGGAATGTTTAGAGAAGAATAATTTTGCACGAATTGCTTTTATTATCAGTATGAAAGAACTATAGTTACAGCAGACGTAGGCATACATTTGAATTTAGAAAATGTATGTATGTATGTATAAGAGAAACTGACTCTCCTACGCCATAATAGCTGTGTACTCTCCATCCGTCTTACGAATTTTCGATCAGGTCACGTGTCCTGAGATTTCAGAAGTTTTTACCCATTCCAAAAAAGTGCGCAACGCCGCTAAAGAAGTTTTCACTTCAAAAAAGAAACAGCTTCGAAGTCAATATTCAGCAAAATCACTTAAGCCGTTTTTGAATTATAAATAGCATATTTAACACGACACACACACATACAGACAACATGATTTTATTTAAAAGTAATCCTAGCTTAGAGGTAAAATATTCTCCTCAAATTCCATAACGTAGTGTCACCGGCGTGACGCCAGTACGTCTGGGTAGAAGATATAATTATTTTGATAAAGATAGGGTATTTTGATCTTTAGTGTAGATATCAGGACATGTAGTAAAAGTCATTGTTGTTTATTTTATTTATTATAAATCCAAATTTAATATTATGGAAAAGATAGTATTTTTATATGTCTGCTTGTTACGTTTACACGGATTTACCTATTTATGTAGGTTATGATTTGTCGCCTCTGTGGTCTAGCGGTCCGGCGTCAGACTTGACTTCTAGAAGTCCCGGGTTCGACCCCGGGTCGGCCAAAAGAAAAAAAATAAAAATGAGTGGTTGTTTGCAATTTTTTAATAAAAAATAGCGTTACCCGGGATTGGATATGTGCCCGGTTGGTGATAGGACTTATCACATTGTAGGACTTACGTATTTGACTAGCCACGGGTGGTTTTGCCTCTGCCTAACTCTTCGGGGATATGGGCGTGAAGATAATATGAATTGCATATCCTTGAAAACCCGTGTACAAACATAGGCATTTTTTTAAAAACCAACATCCAAAGATTTAAAATATTGGTTCAAAATTTGTACCAAAATGTTTACTATTCTACCCTGAAGCCGTAGGTAAACTGGTAACTTATAAAACAATATTTATTTTCGCCCTCGTTAGCCACCACACTCTTGATGTATTAATGAATATCACATTCAAAATCTATCGCTATCTTTGTCTTATGCTTACCTATTTTCTTCTTCTTCTATCTTCTTTGCAGAATAGACCATCTGTCTTCCTGACAGGCAGCTTGTGAAAGACGAGTAAAGGTTAAATGGGTCATTTCTAACAAAACCACTAACAGTAGAGCTCCTTGCTGCAAATCGTCCTGGTAGGAATCCACCACCTTACCTATACCTGCCACAATAATGACAGTACTCCGGAGATGATAAGGGTAGTGTACCCGGTAATCTGAATGATCTGAATCATCATCAATCACAATATTTGACCTAACATTTTGTAATAGTAATTTGGCCAAAAGGTAGCCACGCACCTGTTACAACTATGGTGTCTTAATGCCACGAATTTTTGCCATTAGGGGAGCAGTATGCTTGTTTCCCGTCTAATCACATAAAAAATCCCAGCTTCCCAGCACCATTTTTATTTAACTGAGACACCAACGCATTATCCATAATCTATACAGAACTAATAAATAGATCGACAGATAGAGTTTTTTATCTTTTGAGATAAGAAACAAGAGGCGGCTCACAACCACTTCATGGTAAAAGACAAATGTCGCTTTTAGAAATCTTATATCTATACGTTTCTTTCAAAATAGGCGTTAAAGTTTTACCTACTCCTCATAACCTCTGATCAATGACGTCTACATGAAAAAATCACGGGTTGCACTCCGGGAGTGCCGGCAAAAGTGATAACTTGAATATTAACGTTGTGCATTTTTGATATTTTGGAATAGTTAAGGAATAATTTGGCACGAATTCCTATAATTATCAGTATTAAAGTACTATCATTTATGTGGTAGAATACAGTATTCATTTATTGCGCTAACGTACACAAACACGACAACACGAACCCTCGCGCAAGCGCCCTGCGCCGTCTAAACGAAACAGCAGGCGCAGGCATACATTTCCGCCGCGCCGAATCCATTCCAAAAAAAGTGCGCAACGCCGCTAAAGAAGTTTGCAGTTTGCACTTCAAAAATAACGTAATTAAAATGCCTTTTTTTCCGTAACACTTAAAGCATAAACTCATCCATTTGAATTAAAATAAAAAATGAAAAAAATTGCAAGACACAGTCCTATTAATAAATACGAATAAGCATAGTAACCCTGTCTTTCGCTGATTTTATTAAACGAATTAATAAAAAAGTTTATTCTAATGCGCTCCTCGAATGAAAAAAATAAATGTTTTTTTTTCATTCGAGGAGCGCATCTGCAATCACTGTATTTTTCATGTCGATGTCTTTTTGAACGCTGACTAAACATTTTAACACTTATTTTGGAAAGACCTTATATCTTATGGTTCGTCTCTCACGATTATATCCTGATATAAGGTCAAATGTGGAAGTATAATGTTTGTCTCCAGCACGTAACACGACAATGGCGAGCACTGATAAAGAAATAGTTAAGGCAATGACGTTATAAGTGCGGTCTGGCCTTGGAGGAAGGGTGGCTTGGACAAAGGCCTTCCATTCCGGCCCCAAAACAGCAACCTGTAACATTTATGGTGTCTCTACTCCCACGGTTGTCCATTATCAGGATAGTTGAGTGCTCTTCGCTGAGCTCTTAATATAATAGTGTTGATAATAATCGCCTCTATGGTCTAGCGGTCCAGCGTTGGTCTTGAATTCTTGCGGTACCAGGTTCAATTCCTGAGTCGTGCAACAAAATTTTTTAGAAAATGTGTTTTTTTAATTTTCTAATAAATATAGTTACGGCTAGTAATGGGTGCCTTATGCCCCTTCCTACCCCTTCAGGGATGTGGGCGTGAAGAATTTTTTTCTTTTTTTATAATAAAACTTTGATTCTGGCTTATATCCAGATACCAAGCTACAGTGTCGTTCTCTATTAAATATGGCATCATGTTACCGGTCGTTACATTGGTAATAAGCGTAATTATAATTAATAATATTCAACATCTCGTTTGCCTTAAAAGTATAGTTTATCATCACATACCAGAGAATTCCAAGATATTTTATAATATCTTTATGAGCAATAAAAGTATCACAAAATATTTAGTTACGGTTGAAAGAAAAGGGACGATACAAGCTTCTTGCAGAGTCATCTTATCGACACGGATCAAAAGCTGTTAATCAAAAATTTTAATGACCATAGTTCAGAAAATAATAACTTTTCTTCACCTATTGATATATACTGTGATCGTTTAGTTTTGATACTTACCCTTAGTATTTTAATGACAATATGACACCAAAACAATTAGCGGCTTGTGTGTATAGTTTCTTGAACTTTATATTCAATTTGCATAAAATAACCAAAGCTCATATCTTGGTTATAAAATCTCTTGGATAAAATCAGCTTGACGGTAAAATTTGATTGAATATATTGAATTTGAATTTGTTCAACATTTATAACACATATTCTTCCACCTTCAGAACTGTTTTGAATGTAAGTACAATTTTATTTAAATAAACCGTATAACGAAGAATAAAATAAGTCTTAAAATCCCTTCATGTTTCATTTGAAAATAATTAAATATCACTTAATCTGTCTTAAATGAGCCTAAATAAAAGAACTATGCTCGGTGTTTCTCTGTGAGATGTGATCTGTAATTCGGTAATCCTCAAGAGAACGAGAGTAACCGACATACTTCAGAAAGTTAGCAAGCTGAAGTGGCAATGGGCAGGCCACATTTCTCGCAGGACCGACAACCGCTGAGGAATAAATGTTCTCTAGTAGTGACCCCGCACGGGAGGACGTATTGTTGGGCAACCTTCCACCCGCCGGACTGATGATCAGGTCAAAGCCGCGTCAAGTCACTGGATACAAGCGGCTGGTGACCGTGATTTGTGGTTCTCTTTGAGGGAGGCCTATGTCCAACAGTGGACGTCCTGACGTCCTCCGGCTGATGTATGACACCGAAATAAATTCAACAAACACTTTTACCAAAAAAACGTAGTCGTCATTTCATGACATAAATTAAACCCAAGCCAAGATAATATGACGACGCTCCTAGCCGTCACGTAGCTTGTCTTACTTTAGCAAGTTTTTTTCAAGCCAAACGCAGGTTATTGAAATGAAAATAATATTTATGCATAGATGATAGTACTTTCATAATAATCAAAGCAATTCCTACAAAATTATTTTCTAATAATTCCAAAATATCAAAAATGCACAAAGTTAATATTCAAGTTTTCACTTCTGCCGGCAGTCCCTGAGGACAACCCGTCGTTATTTTTATATTTAAAAAGACACACTTCCGAGGTGTAGGTGTACCAGGTCTGATAAAGTAACAGGGAAAACAAAAAAGTCTCATTTCTTCTTAGTGCGCTTAAATTGTTTTTTAAGTTTTTTTTGCACATCTAGCTACAACTATCAAACTTGTAGCTGTAGCGGGTAAAAGTTGGTAAATAAATAAACATAATTAAGATGGAATTCCTCGACTGTGCATCATAACTCCTTATAAGAGTTGCACTGTTTAGTATTCTATAAGTTCACATGAGGGTACTATTCCATCTGGCGGTAGCTTTTTGATATGCAAACGTCATTTACGTTTTATATAAATGCATTTGTCGCTCCATATTGAGATGATTGTAATACTTACCTACTTATTTATCGTTACGTTAAGACCCTTACGGAGTAGGCAGAGAGTATCATGTGCTAAATGTTACGATTCAGACATTTTTTTTTATGATATTGGAAGGCAAACAAGCAGACGGATTTCCTGATGTTAAGAAATTCACGCCGCCTAGAGATACCAAAGGTGGTAATGGTGCGTTGCCAATCTGACGCCCGGATGTTAGGCCTCGAGCAAAAGTATGTTTACCAGCTACCTAACCCTCCGAACCGGGACACGTCATGACGTTATGGCGGCAGAAATGGTAAGGCGGTCGTACCAATCCGGGCGAGTCGCTGCTAAACTCTACCACCTAGTCAGATGTCACGGTGTTAGTGTCGGTAAGCCTATGCTCGCCTTTTACGAGCTGCCTGGCAAGGAAGGCAGATGGTCTATTCTACAAAGGAGCCCGTACCAACACGGGGAATAGCTTCCATCAGATTCATTACTTTTTCATATAAACGTGATGATCAATTTAATAGGTCTAGGTCTCCTCGGTTCTTACGAGTACATTTATCCACATTCGCATTTTATATCTTTTTAGAAGTAGAGTACGTTATTATGTTTTATTTCAACTTGAAAGATATGCAACCGCTTTTCTAATAATTGTATTTTATTGTACATACATACTTTTTATATAATTTTAGTTAGCCTCGCCTCTATGGTTTAGCGGTCTGACGTCAGACTACACTTCTTGAGGTCCTTGGTTCGATCCCTGAGTCGTGCTACAAAAAAATTGGAAAATGTGTATTGGATTGGATATGTGCAAGGTTCGCGATTTTCTTACCATCTATTGTACCACATTGCGGGACTTAGTGTCTTTGGCTAGTCGTGGTTGCCCTTTTTGTGCCTCTGCCTACCTTTTCGGGTATATGGGTGTGACGATTCTTAATTTTAGTTTTAAGAAACACGTACAGTGCATTACAATACGATCATAATGAAATTACCAATTTTACATAATAATTGGTATCGCTCTCAAATGTTTGCAAAAACATCGACAAGGAATACAAATGATGTATTGCATACATTTAACATCAAACTTTCTTAACCTCGGTGATAAAAAATTAAATAAATATCCTCTGACAAATTACACAAATTGACTCTAACTCTAAAGTAAGCAAATTATATTATACTTGTGTTATGAGTGTAAGTCAAACAATCAACTAATGCCTATATAACTTTTTTTAAATACCTACATAATAACTTAATAATAAAGATGAAAATAAGACACCGTAATAAATGTAATGTTTATCACTCAAATAGTAATGGGTGTTTTTAACACCCGGAAATGCAGACACAGTACAGTTCTTGCAATTTACGAAGGCGAAAGGGCTTTACTTATATTAACGTACTAACTTTTACTTTTATAAATGTAGTAATTTTTACTTTTATAAAAGTAATGATTTTTATTTTTATAAACGTACTAATTTTTACTTTTATGAATGTACTAATTTTTATCAACGTACTAATTTTTACTTTTACAAACATACTAATTTTAACTTTTACCAACGTACTAATTTTTACTTTTATAAACGTACTAGTTTTTTCTTTACAAACGTATTAAATTTTACTTTTGTAAACGTATTAATTTTTACTATTTATAAACGTACTAATTAACTAATACATTGCTTACTATTATAATTATTTGCCTTAAATTGTACACATAATTTTTAAAGTGAAAACTTCTTTAGGCGCGTTGAGCATTTTGGTAGAGGGTAAAATCCTCGTTTCGCGTCACCGATATGCTAATGCTATACTAGTAGTATATTTATAGCTATGGAGAGCCAGACTAGCGCACGCGCAGTAGCCTGTGACCTGTGTACACGTATACACTAATACATGAACTATTTCTGACTGACAAGAAAATTGTATATTGATTATTTTTTCAACCACTTTGTATTTATATTTTGTTCATGATTTGTTTAACCCATCATATGCAACTAATAAATAAAACATAAAAAATTTCATATAATTTTTGAATATAGTTTTAATTACTCTCAACTTAATAGTTCCGTTTTAACTTCTATCGGCAGTCCCACAACGGCTACTGTTTTTTTTTTATTCCAACCATACTGATTTTTTTCACGAATACCTTGACACAATATACCTGTAAGTGCTTACTATGTACCAGTAAATCCCGCTCGCCTTCGTGAGTTCCAAAGACTGTAGTAGTACTTCGGTAGGAGGCTTCATATCCTAATATTAATATCTTTAGGTTGGTCACTTCCTATTAACATCTGGGGTGTGAATAGAAGATTCGTATTATTTTTCCAATCAAGAAATCTATCCTGGCCTTGTTACAAAAAGTATCAAGATTATTTAATCTGTAGGCAATGTTCACGGCGTGTAGAGCTGAGAGACAGTTTGGTATTTAGCTTCATTGTGATGATGTTATTGACTCTTTTGATTCGTCCATCATCATTGCTACTACGTGCTTCCGTTTGACATTTTTGGGAGGCAATAAAAACCAGAGAATGACTAGCTTCCTACGAATAATGTATTAATAGATCATTATACTGCTATCTTAGAATATCTAATTAATGTTTTATGCTCGATTGGGTATCAGGTGCATAAAAAAACATTTTAAATCATCTTTACGCTTATTTCCCCGAAGAGGTAGGCAGAGATACAACCAGAATCGAAGACACTAAAAAGATAGGTGGCAAAACCTAACGCCAATCAGAGGGGTCGGAGGTAGCCGGTAAACCTACTTTTGCTCGAGGCCTATCATCCCAGCCTCAGCTTGGCGACGCACCATTACCAACTTTGGTGTCTCTAGGCGGCGTGAATTTCTTACCACCAGGAAATCCATTTGCTTGTTTGCCTTCCATTATCATAAAAAAGGCACATGTACAATCCTGGGTAATTGTTTGTTTGTTTTTATTAGAAAATTTGTTTAACAACTTTCCTTTTTCCTTAGTCGCCTCTGTGGTCTAGCGGTTCAGTTGTTGGACATAACTGCATGAGGTTCTGGGTTCGAATCCGGGGTCGGGCAACAAAAGAAAATTGGGTTTTTCCAATTTTCTAATAAAAAAAAACGTTGCTCGGGATTGGATATGTGCCCGGTTGACGATAGGCTTGCCACCTATCACATTGTGGGACTTTGTATCTTTGGCTAGTCATGGGTACCCTGGTTGTGCCTCTGCCTACCTCTTCGGGGATATGGGCGTGAAGGTACAAATTTCCTTTTTTGCCCGACGCGAGGATCGAAAGCGGGACCTCATGAAGTCATGTCCGATAATTGGACCGCTCGGCCTTAGATGCGCTGCATGTAAAGAAAGACAATTTATAATTGCGAGTTTATTTAAACAGTATAAAACAACACTTTGACAATTGCTATCTAAAAGCTATTAATATTGAGTAATTCCATTTTACATATTTAGATAGCGCTAGTTACGTTATAAATAGAAATAACAATTAATCACCATTTTATTATATGATAGTCCTAAATTATCTACAGTTTTTAACTAATATTTATTGCGCTAAATTAGTATTAGTTTTGCTGCGCGCGCACTAAACTAATTTCAAGTTATCACTATCTTTTTTTAAAAGAAATATTAGAAAGAGTCAAAACACTTAGTGCTGCTTATTCTGTACACATTTTCGCAGACATCTAATATAGTATTCGAAAAACTTTTATTAAAAATTTTACATGGCAAGACCGGGTTTTCTGATATGTGTAAAATGATCTATCTCTTTAATTTTTCTTTCATTTGAAAGAGAAAGCGTGAATCTAAAATAGGTTTAGTTTATACACAGAAGAAATACCACCATTATACACCTGTTACATCTGTTATAATGGATTTCCGCAAAGTAAAGCCTGATTCAATAAAAAAATTATACACCTCGCTAAGTTAGTGCTTCGGCGCTTCTAATTTCCATTATTCTTCATTCTTGACTAAGAGTAGTGAATTATTTTGTTTATGTACCCCTAAATATTTTTACTCGCTAGATCACCTCTGTGGTCTAGCGGTTCAGTTGTCGGACTTGACTGCATGAGGTCCCGGGTTCGATTATCGGACCGGGCAACCAAAAGAAAATTAAATTTTTCCAATTTTATAAAACAAAAAAAACGGGTCTCGGGATTGGATTGCCCGGTTATATAAGCTTGCCACCTAACACATTGTGGGACTAAGTGTCTTCGGCTAGTCGTGGGTGCTCTGGTTGTGCCTCTGCCTACCTCTTCGAGGATATGGGCGTGAAGATACTTTTTTTTAAAATATTTTTACTTCTTTGTAAAAACCTTATTCTGTCAACGACAAGTGTATCTGTTTACTGCGAAGAAAACCCTCTACACATCACTCCATATTTTTAAAATGTATCCTTGAGAATGGCATGACATTTGCACTTACTTGGCGTTGAATTGTCAGCTAACCTAAACTTTGGACAATTCATAGAATTCAATACAAATGCTGCGACAATAGCTGGTGATCCTTAATAAGGTGCAGTGTTTTGCACCTTATTGACAGACTATATGACAGCTTTAAAATTTTTATCAACCTCGGATCTGATCTTTTATGGATGAGATCAAAATCAACAGAAAAACTCTTTTAATTTTATTTTTTTTTTAGATTTGGTGGATCTGTTGCTACACGTGAAATCTGCCAATTACCAGCATATCAGGCCACTAGCCTGGCTTTGTTATGTTGAACCAATCCGAAAGAACTGCTAAACAGTAATCAACCTTAATAGCGGATATACAACGTGATTGTGGATACATGTAAGTATTCGGAATGAGCTAGGTTGATATTCCACGATCAAATCACTCAGATTTATTTCAGGATGGTGTCAAGAGTCTCCAGAACTGGTGTGTTTCTCCAGAACTGAAAAGGGTAACGAATGTGGAGCCTGGTCTGGCAGGCAAGAGAGAGATAACAGTGACATTTGGTATTCAATACTCTGCTAGCTCGTAAGATTACATTTTTAAACAGTTATTTATTTTTATGATGATGAACAAGCAGGCGAATTTCCTGATAGAAAAATTTACGCTGCCTAGACACCAAAGGAGGCAACGGTGATTTGCGAAACTAGTATAAACAGATATGTCGATGCCAGTAACTTTTACGCTAGGGGATAATAAAAAAAACACTATCCAACCTTATGAGCTTTGTTTCTTTTTTATGATATTGGAAGCACTGACGTTACGGCGGAAATAATGGGTAAGGCGGTGGTACCAATCTGGGTAAATCACGGTGTTAGTGACGGCAAGCCCATGCTCGTATTTTACGCGTTGCCTGGCAGGAATGCAGATGGTCTTTTCTGCTAAAGAGCCAGGACAAACACAGTGGGAAAACTTGACAGGAAGATACGTATGTATGTACTTTATTGTAGATTTGTGTGCGACATCAAATACACTCTTTGTACCACGAACTCTTACCACATCTCAGTAGACTTTTTTCAAAAGAACTCGAAGCATTTATATTTTGTGCGCATCATTTTTATGGCGCTGGCATGTTAATTAAGGTTTCAGTGTCTACTAAAACTCTGATAAAATGTTCAAAGCTATAATGATTATAATTCAAGGAAAGTGCTTAATCATTACTGCTTAAAAATGACCATGGAGCTAAATGATCATGCCAAGATAAATTAAGTTTTATGTAGAGCACCGTAAAGTTTGTAATTAAGTATTTCTTTTGCAGATGAGTCCATGCTGCCCGGTAGCGCGGTTTAATCCATTCGATGCGCTTGAAAATCAGACGCTATACCTCCAGTACCTACATATGAAACAATTGATCAATTAATTTTAATGATTTAAAGATGAGTTAAAATACAGCACTTGTTAGTTATAACCCATTTGACCTATGCTCGTCTCTAGAGAAGGTATTAATGAATGAACTCTTTAAGTCTTAATAGCTGTAGAGAGGCAGATGAAATATACTGTCTAAACCTAGGTGCTGATTATGTATCTCAGTTCCCAACTCAAAATGGAAAAGTGTACATCAAATAGCTGTCAAATAACGTTATTTGTGTTTGCTATCTCTATCATGTTTCTGTTGGTCACATGAGATAGCAAATATAAAACACGTCATTTGACAGCTGTTTGATGTACACTTTTCCATTTTGAGTTGGTCACTGAGTTACATAATCAGATTTACATTACATAATAACCCAGGACTGTGGGTTGAAAAAAGTATGTCAACTTTGTTTTGTATTTTTAATTCTTGTGTTTTCTTTATTTTATATGTTATAATGTTATAGTTTCGTAGAGTTTCTAGTTTATCAATAGTCGAATTTTATATAGAATCATGAGGTCATACCTCTGTATGTCTGTATGATTTTTATTGTTTTATTACGAAAGACTTGGGGCTAAATCTCTCTGCCTAGAATTGTTTCCAAAGCAATGTAAAGTATAATAGAAGAGCTCACATACTTCCACCTACAATCTCTTCTTTACGTTTCATCCAGGTTTTAAAAGTCATTCTCACGTGAAGCCGTCTGCAAAAAAAAAAACAATTATTTATGCCATAATTCTATAATCTTTCTTTGGGATAAGATCAATTAGCAATTATAACTATAGATAATGTTTATCACGAATGTTCTAAGTAAAACAAGTACAAGGTTTTTTCACCTTTTATGTTATTGGTTGAGCAGTGTTCAAGCACGTGACGATTATTCGGATCGCTTCACAGAGTACACCTGTTTGTACGGAATATCATCAACTGCTGCCGTTCCAATTTATAAAAAAAATGATGGTCACGTAGTTCACGAATTATATGGAACGATCAAGTGATTACTATAAAAATTGTAAAGTGAACTGTCTACGGTAAAACGAATAACTATAGCCGAGGACGTGATGACTTCTTGTTTTCCTATATTTCTATTGATACACCGAAATTCTGTGCGCGCTTCGTTGGTAAAGAAAAGGTTTCTTGATGAATAAACGTGACAGGTTGTATTATTCTACAGTCGTTATAATAAAAAGCCATCACGCTGAGCCTGCACTGTTATCAGCATCGTTACAACCATTACGATCATTTTGGAATTCTACCGTCTAATGCCAGTTGCAGCATTTTAATCAGAGTAATGTTCGTTCGTTCGTTGGACGTCAAAGGTATAAAGAGAAAAATCTATAAAGTAACTCACTTGCATAGAGATTGTAAAAAAAAATATCTTCACGCCCACATCCCCGAAGAGTAGGCAGAGGCACAACCAGGGCACCCACGACAAGCCAATGACACTAAGTTCCACAATGTGATGGTATAATTAGTAAGCCTTTCGCCAACAACATTTTTTTTATTAGAAAATTAGAAAAAACAAATTTTCTTTTTTGATTATAGACACAAGGAATTGTTGCTGATCGATCGATGATGTATTCCCGTATTGGTCCGGGTTCCTTTGCAGAATAGACCATCTGCCTTCCTGCCAGACAGCTTGTAAAAGGCGAGCATATGCTTACCGTTACTAGCGCCGTGACATCTGACTAGGTGGTAGAATTTCGGAGCGACTCACCCGGACTGGTACCACGCTTTACCAATTCCTCTGGCCATAACGTCAGTGCTTGACGTATTTTTCGAAACATACATCTAATATATACAGTACGTTAAAAACATACAACGACTATTACAGCATTATACAGTGTGTTGTAATATACCTATGAATAGTACTAAATATGAAATATGTTTACCGTCACTAAAGCTGTGACATCTGACTAGATGGTAGAGTTTCGCAGCAACTCACCGAAACTGGTACCACCGCTTTACCAATTCCTGTCGTCATAACGTCAATGCATGACGGGTTTTTTGAAACATACATCTATTACATACTGTATGTTAAAAACATAAACCTATTATAGCATTATACAGTGTGTTGTAATATACCTATGAATAGTACTAAATATGAAATCGACGAATTGGTTTTGATGCGCCCGCAAATAATAGGTGGGTGCGGCTGAGCGCTTCGCTGCCGGTCTCATTGTACTCACTATAAATAAATGGCAACAACAGGTGAATAACTAATTTCACTCGTAAAATTAGCTCTCCATGGGTGGAACAATATTTATGCGTCGACAACATCCGTCTATTTATATAGAATATTAGTGACAGGCTACATCGATTATACTGATATAATGTGGAGCGTGTTGATTGTTGTCGGTAGCGCGGATAATAGCGTGTCAGTCTTTTGCAAAATGTCACAGCAATGTATGAAATCAGTCGATCAATAAAACTCCAAGGAAATCTATTTTATACAGATTTCTTTGAAAGTTTCAGGTAATTCGTCCTTTTGAAAAGGACGAATTACATGAAACTTTAAAAAATTAGCTGTTTCACGCAGCTTCACGTGCGTAACTTGGCTTTTACTGCACCGATTTTGTTGAAACAAAACCTATGACACTTAAGGACAAAGTAGCATTCCATAGGTGAAAGAATTTTTGAAATCAAAATGGTAGTTTCGGAGCCTATTAATTTTAAACAAACAAACAAAAAATCAAATCTTTCCTCTTTATAATATTAGTAAAGATTGCATTTCCTTAAAAATATTTAGTTTTCGAAGCATCCTATATCAATTTTTCGCAAATATCTTTGATGTACACATAGCTTGTTGAGCATTTTTTCTTTTAAGTCTGTTAGAGTTTTTAAATCACTAATTGCAAAACCGCGAGGAGATGCTAATTTTCTATTAGCCAAATCTTCACGTATTTGGTTTTATTTTTAAACTTTAATCATGGCCTATAAACAGCCTCACTATTACTGGTGCTTCTATAATTTATTAGCTTTGATCATAGGCAATATGTGCGAATCTACTGACCAACCTTTGTCACGGAACAGGACATTGTTGAGCACTGACGCTAATGATGTTGTAACCCGGTTATGCTTTTGCCTATCACTTTACCACCTGGTTATTTGTTAGTGGAATAACCTAGTACACATATAACATTCGAATTATGCGCTTCGCCTACATTCGTCAAACTTCGGAAATATATCTTTAAAGAGTTGTTATTACATAACTATAGGTACTGACGAGTATTGGCGGCTAAAACGACGATCACACATTGGTTTCTTCATCGGTTAAATTCGTAAACACTAAATATACCTAGGCGCTTAATTTAAATAGTTTACGTGTAATTTAAATTTCTTAGGTATATTACAATGGGGTCTTCACATCCCGACGCGATAATCATAGCCTTAATTATTCTCAGTAGGTAGTTTGTAGTGTACCCACAGTATTCTCCCCACAAGTGTTCAAAGCGGACGAAACGACTAGTCAACCCTTTGGCGCGCACTCGCTCGTGAAATCACTCAAATACTGAATATTTTAATCTGTACAGATAACGAGCTCGCAATTCTATTAGATGAAACATAGCTATGTGAGGTTAAACAGCCCCTGTAATATCTGACTGCCATGCTTTATTCATTACTGCGACGAGTGAGGAGTTAATATAATAAGCGGAGAATTGTTTGCATAGATGTCGCTGTAGCCATTTAAATCGCTTTGTCGCTGTACCGTTATATAGGGTTACTTTGAACGGACCAAATTTTAATATGAGGAGAAAAGGCATACGAGGTAAAGCAATTTAAATATAATTTCCAAATTGTAATATTTTGAGTTTTGGCGCCACCGGGAGAAAAGGTGGTCGAAGTTTTATCATCATTATTGATTTTCTTTTTATATTGGGTGACATTAGTCAATTTTGGTGGTATTTTGTACAATTTTTTTATTGTATCTTCACGCCCATAGCCCCGAAGAGGTAGGCAGAGGCACAACTAAGGCACCCACGACTAGCCGAAGACACTAAGTCCTACAATGTGATAGGTGGCAAGCCTATCGCCAACCGGGCACATATCCTATCCCGAGCAACATATTTTTTAATTAGAAAATTGGAAAAACCCAATTTTCTTGTTGTTGCCCGACCCGGGTGTACAATTTTGTTCAGTGAAAGTGCACAGAAGAAATAATCATGAAGAAATTAGCGTGTCATGTATTTCCCCATTGCCGCCAAATCTTACTATATCAGCTAGAATGAGGCACCGCTTTACTCAATACGTGACATGACTTTTAATTTAATTAAATGACCAGATAAGTTGGTGGTACTGTAACATGATACAGGATGGTAGAATTTTGCGTCGGCTCGTACGTACCTATTTCCGCCTTATCTTGTACTTATAGACAAGACAAAGGCATTAAAATGTTGGCTAATAATTTTTTTGCTAACTTGTCATATTTGTTTGTTCGTTTTTACAAAAAAAAACTGCTAAACAGATTTTTACTAAATTTTTGTAGGAGGTTTTTGAGATAAGTTTATTGTTTTTCCCCGGGTTGGTCCGAGCTCCTTTGCAGAATAGACCATCTGCCTTCCTGTCAGGCAGCTCGTAAAAGGCGAGTATGGTCTTACCGTCACTAATACCGTGACATCCTTTTAGGTGGTAGCCGGTAAACTTACTTTTGCTCAAGGCCTAACATCCCAGCCTCAGGTTGGCAACGCACCGTTACCACCTTTGGTGTCTCTAGGCGGCGTGAATTTCTTATACCATCAGGAAATCCGTCTGCTTGTTTGCCTTCCAATATACTAAAAAAATCGTTGCTATCACTAATCAGGAAAATACATTGTTACCGGGAATTAGATAAGTGCCCGGTTGAAGTGTATCTTCAAGTGTATCTTTGCCACCTCCCTTCCCTTTTTGGGATTAACTACCTTTAGCTGAACTTTGGTGCCCTGTTTGTACCTCTGCCTACGTCTTCTTGGATACGAGTGTTATTTTACTTACTTTTTACATATCCCTACAAGTATGATTAATGTGAATGTAAGTTTGTTTGTTACACTTCACCAATCATCATGAAACTTTGTACATATATTGTTGGAGGTATTGAAAGTAACTTTTTATTTGATTTAATGCGAGTGAAATCGCGGGTATAAGCTAGTAACTTATAAAACTAATAAACATTTGTCAGTATTTTGAATATAACAAGCAATTTTAATTACGAAAGATAAAGACTAAGCAATTTATAGTAGGTTTTTAAGTTGTAATGCACAATAGGAGAGATAGGCATTCAACACGAAACAGTCACGATAAAACTCATTGTCACTCTCCCACTTGTCTTTTAATCAATAATATATTGCTGTTACCACCTAATAAATAGATAATAATTGCTAAACTACTAATTAACTATTGAAATAATGATTAGCATTCATTTAATATTCAAAAGTCTTTGTTCTTTTTATGTTGAAGGAAGATTACATAATTTCACAGTTTATACTGTTAAACATTAATGCTACTTGAATATTTGTTATTGGCTAAACCTATTCTGTTTGTCAATGTTTTGAATTAACATTATTCATTGGTTTTATTTAAACTAAGAATTATACGCAGCTAAACCGATTTTTAGTAAAGTAAAGCAGATGTTGTGTGATCTAGCTGTCTGGTTATTGGACTTCATGAAGTCTTGGGTTTGATTTTGGGTCTGACAAAAAAAGAAAATGTTATCAATTTTCAAATACAATGTTGCCCGGGATTGGACTTGTGCTGGCCCGGTAGGTTTGCAACCTATCATATGTGTTGTAATTTATTTAAAAACACTTGTACTTTCCACAATATATTTTATTATTTATTATTTTTATAATTTAGCCAACCGGTTTCGCTATACAAGCATCATCAGGGCTATATAACAACTAATTACATCAACAACAAAATCAACAAAATTAATAAATTACATCAAGAATGGAATTCCACCAAGCTCCGACGATAAGAAGTATAGAATCTATCATATGTGTCATTGTGTCTTCGTCTAGTTATGGATGGTCTGTTTGTACCTTTGCCTACCGCTTCGAGGATACGGGCTACCACGACTAGCCGACGACACTAAGTCGTGTAATGTAGTATGCAAGCCTGTCGCCAACCGGGTACATGTCCACCTAGGCAACGTTATTTTTTGATAGAAAATTGAAAATATACATTTTCTACTTTTTCTGTTGACCGACCCGGGAATCGAACCCAGGACTATAGAGGCGATTATCTACGTACACAAAAATAAATGCTTTCCTCGATTTCCTTGCTCTTTAAAATAAAAATAAAAATCGGTTTAAAAATTACGGGGAAATCTAATAACGTAAATAAACAAATATGAGGCGAACGCGTAACCTCCTTTTCGGAAGTCGATTAAAAACTAGCCGGTATCTCTCACATCCTTACCAATTCTAAAACCAAAATCACACCATAAAATTGTTCTGATAAAAAATAAAAGAGGGACAAACAAACAAAAAATCCTCAGAAGGAGAAAAATACACGCCCATGTAATATATAAACATATATATAAATAGATATATGCTTAAGTACATAACATATTATTTGTGAATTTATTTTTTGATGCGAGTTTATAAATAATGAATAAATTAATAATAAATCTACAAAAACACAGGAAGTTTAAGGTTCAATAGAATTAAATCACCGCATTAAACATATTCCGTCTTATCAATAAAAACGGAGAAAATTACTCCAAGGTATAGCCTGGTATTATACTTTATTACAATGTTATACAGACTATAACATAAACTTAACTTTACTCCTACGTTAGTTCTTGCTTATTAATAAGACTATACCGTGCTTTTAGTATGACTATCATTTCGACATGATATGATCCGGAGTAGTGGCCAGTGTAGTAAACTTATGTTACACTAGCCGCCCAGCAAACTTCATTCATGTTCTGCATACGGGATACTTGTAGTGTAGATCTGTGCGTTTAAGTAAGATGATCTGCACCGTCAAATGTTTCTTTGCCGAAATGGGTTTCATGTTATATAAGTGGTCACCCTATACTGAGTATTATTATGTATGATTTCTAAACTACAAAATTTTTAACTAAATACAAAATAGGTACTTGTAATAAAATGAAGAAATTGCAAATTCATATTTTACAATTTTTTCACGATTTTTTATTAATTTTTAATTTAATTATAAATGTTTAGTTGATAATTTTGTTTTTGAGAAATTTTGACATTACGAATTTACTTAACTCATTGATATTTTTTTAATTTTAACTTAACTTGGACATAGGATTTGAATATGTTTATATTGACATATTGAAACATTTCAGCTTCAATACTAAATTCGTATTGTATGGAATCGTGAAGTCAGTTTATTATCGTGTCTATAATCTATTTAATTAAAAAATAGTTATATGTAATGGTACACGTCTCATATTATGTGCTAATGTTTTATTTATAATTATTGTTAAAGGACATACAATGTGGCACAAACCTAATTAACGTTGTTTTTAAGAAAAACACAAAAATATTACCCACAATCACATTTGCATAATAAATCTGTATCTATACGAGTAGGCGACTCGGCAGGTTTTAGAAACCAATTTTGGATGTATCATCAGTGTAAAAAAAGGTATCTTCACGCCCATATCCCCGAAGGGGTAGGCAGAGGAACAACCAGGGCACCCACGACTAGCCGAAGATACTAAGTCCCATAATGTGATAGGTGGCAAGCCTGTCGCCAACCGGGCACGTTTCCAATCCCGACCAACATTTTTTTTAATTTGAAAATTGGAAGAATCCAATTTTGTTTTTGTTGGCCGACCCGGGATTCGAACCCGAGACCCCATGCAGTAAAGTCCAACACCCGGACCGCTCGACCACAGAGGCGATTATCATCATATCATCAGTGTAATACCTAAAACCACAGAACAAATGACTTTTGACTTTTGATTTTTGTTTTTGTTGTTTTTTGTTAAAAAGATGCTAATTCGATAGTACTAATAAAATTTATAAACTTCAATTTTGATCCATCAAAGACCGAACAAACACATCATAATCCTTAACATTCATTGTTAAAAGTTGACAAAGTAGTCACCTTGACATATGTTCCGAATTGAACCAAGCAACGTTTAATAAAGTTAAAAATATTTTCACTAAATATAGACACCATTGCTCTAATATAAGCTGTTCGAAATACACCTATAAAGTAATCAAATATTTACTAATCCAAAACGTGGAGAGCCCGAACCCCTTTTGGACTGGCACTCATAAAATAAATTGAAATAGTCGCGCCGCCCCCTAAATTAAAATATTCAAATGGGACGCACGCGCAAGAAAATTGAAAATTGTCGTCTATCGCCCGCAAATGAAACCTATAACTCCTCATTTACACTGCAAGCCATGTAAAGTGTGCATTAATATTTTTTTTATTTTTTTAAGTGAAAACTTATTTAGCGGCTTATTTTTTGGAATGGGTAAAAACTTCTAAACTCGCGTCAGGACACGTGACCTGATCGAAAATTCGTAAGCGGGCGCTTGCGTGAATGTTCATGTTATCATGTTTGTGTACGGTAGCGCAATAAATTAATATTGTATTCTACCACATAATAATTGATAGTACTTTCATACTGATAATTAAAGCAATTTGTGCAAAATTTCATAACCATTCCAAAACATCAAAAATGCACAACGTTAATATTCAAGTTTTTACTTCCTCCGGCACTCACACAGAGTGCAACCCGTTTTTTTATATTTGTTTTTGATATTGGAAGCAGACGAATTTCCTGATGGTTAGAAAGTCACGCTACCAAGAGACACCTAAGATGATAATAGTACATTGCCAACCTGAGACCACTATGAATTAGGAAATTTTGAATTATTTGGATTAATCTTAATAATGTCGTAAACGTCGTTCCTACCTAGCTTATCTATCATTCACTGATTTTACTAATAAAATGGATACATTTATATAAATGAAAAAACGTACCTTAATATTGAAAACCAAAGTCAAAAGTCATTTGAGTTACGATTTTTTATTTTGATATCTTTCATTAAAGTTATTAAGTGCTGTCTAAAGTATTGAACACCTGTTTTGAAAGGACCACATGTAATTATTAATATTTATATTGAAGATCTCAAGTCTCACCTATTTATGATTTTTTTTATATGTATATATTAATAAAGTTCAACATTTAAAATGCACTGCAGTGTATCAGTTGATACAGAAAGCAGCAGATTCGATATGCCTCTGAATAATGCCATAAATGGTCGTCACTTTTATTGCTGTAATTTGGCTCAGATGCCGATTTAAGTATTTATTTTATGCAAGAATAACCTTAATATAACGTGAATATTGAAATGCAAAGATTATATTACTTACTCTGTTTATTGTTGTGCATTCATATAGATTATTAAATTTATTCTAGTATCTAAATATATTTCTATGAATAAGTATTGGTGACTGAGACTCATATTACAAGCATATAACTCGCTAACATTGGGGCTAGATTCAAATTGTCGAGCTTGTTCAGAGATATTTTAAACTATTAGTATTTTATTTAATATAAGGAAGGGCTCCTTTGAGTAACAAATAAGCTATTTTTCAACTCGCCAGTTCTTATAAAAGCGAAAATAGATGTTAAATACATTTAGCTTCTTACGTACATTCTCATTACCTTCGATAATTAATTATTAAGATATCATGTATTAAGTAGTTTCCTTTTTCTTTTGAACCTTCCCTGGACTTATAAAAATAATTTAAAAAAAAAAGTAGAAGTTTCCTTTTTTTTTTAAATTATTTTTTATAAGTCCAGGGAAGGTTCAAAAGAAAAAGGAAACTACTTAATACATGATAACTTAATAATTAACTATCGAAGGTAATGAGAATGTACGTTTTTATTAAGATATCATGTATTAAGTAGTTTCCTTTTTCTTTTGAACCTTCCCTGGACTTCCAAAAATAATTTAAAATCAAATTACCCAAATCGGTAAAGCCGTTCTCGAGTTTTAGGGAGACTAACGAACAGAAATTGATTTTCATATATAAGAAGAAGATGGTAAGACATAAGTATGAATCATGTCGGATATACGTTTTGATAAAAAAAGTACGAAGTCAACAAAATGTCCGTTTTTCACGTCAAAACGCTAGGCACTGGTGAATTTTTCATGTAAACAGATTATACCTTAGAAAATGACATGGGTTACGTTTTACCTCAATCTCTCTATAATCGCCTTTATGGTCTAGCGGTCCAGCATTGGATTGGACTTCTTGAGGTCCCGGATTCAAACCCCGGGTAGGGAAACAAAAAATTAGGAAATGTGCATTTTTATCTAATAAAAATAATGTTGCACGGGATTAGTCATATTCCCGGTTGGCGATATTATTGCCACCTATCATAATGTGGGACTTAATGTATTCGACTATCTGTGGGTGTCCTGGTTGTAAATCTGCCTACTTTTTCTGGGATATGGGCGTAAAGCTACTTATCTTTCAACAAATTATCTCAGGGAGTTGCTTTAGTCTGTGTAGGACCCGCTGGCAATAGCTTCTATAAATTGAGATATCTATTTGTCTTTGGTATCTTTTTATTATTATCTATTCAACCATAACCAGGATACATTGGATGGATTACGTATAATTGTTTTAAAATCAGATGTTTAAGTGACACTGAGGGCTGGGTAGTGGCTTCCGTTGTTTTGCGGTCAGCCTTGATTTTGTGGTTGCATTTTGCGTAACCTGATAGACTTGTCTGTTCGCACATCCTTCTCCACAATTACCAGTACAATGCCATAGTGTTGTTTTTTATCGACTATTTTAATATTTTTTATGTGATTTATTTAAGTTCCTTCAAGCCCATATCCCCGGAGAGGTAAGCAGAGGCACAACCAGGTCACCCACAACTAGGTAGGCAGAGGCCCAATCAGGGCATCCACAATTAGTCGAAAACACTAATTCCCCGATTTGATAGGTGGCGAGCCTATTGCGAACTGGGTACGAAACCAATCCTGGCAACATTATTTTTGTTAGATTAAAATACACATTTCCTATTTTTCGGTTGTCCTACCCGGGCCTGAAACCTGGGTGGGTTTGCGCTCAAACCAGCACAAACCCACGACTAGCCGAAGATTGGCCAACAGTGTAATAGGTGGTAAGCCTTTCGCCAACCGGGCATATTTAACGTAATTTAATTAGAAAATTGAAAATGCACAATTTCTATTTTTTGGTTGCGAGAACAGGGAATCGAGACATCAAGTCAGAACATCAAGAAGTCAAGTCCTACGCCGAACTTCTAGACCACAAAGGCGTCGCTTCGTCTTACTAAAGAAAGTTAATAGTTTCTAATGATATTATATACCCTACTTATACCTATTATTAAAGAGAATGTAAGTTTGGCTGTATCACTTTCACACGAAAACTACTTAATAATGAGTAAATGAATGAATACTCCTTATTTTGCGCCAAAATTTAAAAAAAATAGACACTCTTTCACTTATAAGATCTAACTTAATGTGCACAAAGGCTGTCTTATGGCGTCGGAACGATCTCTACCAGACAACCTTAGAGTGAAGGAAACAATTGTCATATTTTCTTGGAGATATCAAATGTGATATAGGATATTTTCTAAGGAATTCATTGGTAACGAAGCGTAAAGTTGGTAATTAGGTATATCAAATGTTCCTGTAGTTTTAGTTTTTAATAAGAAACCGTTGTTATTTATGTCAGAAAACTCGGTCTAGGCTATTTTTTATCACTAACATTGCAAGTAGGCGATACAGTTTCTTCTTCTGTTCTTTTCTTCTTCTCTCTCTTCTGTCTCTTTTACCTCAAAATGTCTTTAAACATGTGTTATTTTAATGAGAGAATTGGAGTTTTAACATTAAGATTTCAACATTGATCTATCTACTCATATAAAAGAATGTAAGTTACACTATTTATAACTCAAGAACGGCTGAACCGTTCTTGGCTGAAAACTATTGGGAAGGTAGATTAGAACCAGAAGAAAAACATGGGATTTTATCCTGTTCGATAGCGAGGAAAGTAGGAAAAACAGAATTGTAATTTCTCCCATACAAACTGGACGGACGGAATAATGGTCGCTAGTTTATGACGCGTTAGACGATTTTTTGTAAGATTCAAATGAAATAAATATGTTCCATGTTAAAAAAATGGCTAAAATAATTACACATACAAGATACTTTATTAACGAATTTTGAGAGATATCCTTATATTTACCATGAAGCTGTTATAAACTCATAGAAAAACATTTTTTAGATATTTTCATCAGCATGTATAAAATATCGATAAATATCCAGTAATATTTCAAGTGCAGGTTTATATGCATCCGGTGTTACTGCAAACGATACCCTGGGAATTCACCGTCTTCCGCTGTGCTCGCCTCGACCATACATCGACACCATCGATACGCTGTCCTTGCCAAGGAAAATAATAATAAAATGCATCTTATTACATTATGAGCATTACCCATGATAACCTAAAACTTTTTTTATGATATTGGAAGGCAAACAAGCAGGTGGATTTCCTGATGGTAAGAAATTCCCGCTGCCTAGAGACACCAAAGGTGTTAAAGGTGCGTTGCCAACCTAAGACCGGGATGGTAGATCGAGCTTATCGTCTACCTTGCCCTCAATTGCATTCTTCAACAGCAAGAATGCAAGTCGGATTAGATTCACTTACCGCTTAATATTTGAGCTGAAATTTTGCTTGCATATGTAAATAATCATAAAATGAAGCTGATCTAACAATACCCCGACGGTGACCATAGGAATTATCCTTTCGTGTTTTGGCTTATTTGATACGTCATTAAGGATAGCGCACACAATTAAACGGAGCGGTGTGTGTTGGGTCGGGGCGCATCGCTTTGCAAAGCACACTCTGTTCACATTCATAATACAGTTTTTTTATTTTCTTTGGTGACTGCAGACCACGTCAGTGACTGCGAGCGGGATGCCTCGCAAAATTCTCCACGATGCGACCATGTTGTTGCTCCATATAAAATGTTTAGAAGCGTTTATCTATGCGTATTATTGCACTGTGATGCACCTTAATGCGGCCCGTCCAAGTGTGCGGTATCCCTTACTATTACTTTTGAACTCTAAGCTGGTAATATTGTCAAAACAGCTGATTCCAATTTTTTTATAAGCTTATCTTATTATCACTTAAGTATAAAATATCAGCGTTACTCTGGAAATATACCTACCCTCTTCTGTCGCACTCGTACTTTGCCCGAAATCATCGCTTCTGTTTTTGCCCAACATCCAATAATATTACTTTTATCATAATGGAATGACCTCAATCACCCCTTTTTATTTTAGGATTTAAAGCTTCCATTCATAAAATTATTAATGTGATCATAAAATTGAGCAAATTTTATTGTCTCGAAGGCATAATGGGAAACTAATGTACCGTGTTATTATTCAGTTCGGTTGTAGCAGTAAAATACGTATTTGTGTCTGAGATCCGACGATGCGCCGTTGCATTCCCAGCGGAAGTTCCCTTTGCTATTTGAATATCAAACATATTTTGGTAATATTTCATTGAAACAGTTATAATATTCTTCCTCTGAATTTTATTGTGGTTACGTGTATTAAATTTTAACGTATGTATGTTAATTGTCATGGATCAGAGCATGTATGTAAATCAACTTGAAATATAAAATTTATAGAAGCTTTTGTTTGGAGCTTACAGAGAAGTTACTTGTAGAATATCATAATATTAATACGTATAACAAAGACTTTAGACCACTTTTTAAGAAAATTGCGCTAACGGGAGGAGTATGAAATTTAACCCATTTATAGTTTATGTATAGGAGAAGTGCAGAACACTAATATTTTTCAATAAAAATGCTTATAAAGTTCGTTATATTAAAAATGAAATATTACATATACTTACTACCATACATTTAACACACACAAACAAATATATTGATGACTTCAATTTCAATTATTGATTGACTAGCTTCCGCCCGCGACTCCGTCCGCGCGGATGTCGGTATTCGCGTGACAAAACTGAAAAATTAAGATTTATTTTTTCTACGTTTTTTTTTCAGGATAAAAAGCATCCCATCTTATGCCCAGTATAATAAGGTATAATTATACCAAGTTTCATCAAAATCGAACAGTTAGTTTTTACATGATGCCTGAGCATACAGACAGACAGACAAAAATTTTTTGATCGCATATTTGGGTTTGGTATCGATCCAGTAACATCCCCTGCTATTTATTTTTTCAGTATTTTCAATGTACAGAATTGACCTTTATACAGATTTATTATATGCATAGATGACGATAAAAGATTATAGATGGGGCACAAACTTTATCAATAAAGTTTGAAAACAAAGTAGTTGGTCTTGATAAATGAAGATGGCTTCCTTATGAAAAATATATTAAAATTTATTATGGTTAAATTTTGACGAATGGGCGATCATTAGTACATATCATACAACATAGTTTTTCTTTTGTGATAAGATAGCTAAAAAGCACACGGGTATCCTATTAAGAGATATCTGTGGCCTATAGACACCATAGATGTTGTAGGTGCGTCGGTGTCTTTGGCCGAGGTGTTAGGCAAATTTTCTTGTTTACTCATCAACTGCCCTAACCCCGGACCGAAACATCACTATGACGGCAGGAGTAGGTATGGATTCCTACCCAGTCAAGTTGTCGCACTGGACTATAGTAGTGGTCTTACTGGTAACAATCCATTAAGTTTTGCTTGCTTCTTACGAGATGCGTGCCAGGAATGTGGATGATCTCTTCTACAAATCAGACCTGGACCAACACCGGGGGTAGAAGTAGTAGTAATCGCCTTTGTGGTCTAGTGGTCTATTATTGGCGTTGACTACAACGAATTTGATTGATTCTCAGGCTCAGCTACTCAAAATGTGCTTTTTACTTTCTTTAAATCATAAATAGTGATACTTATACTATGTCTATAAAAAAATCATAAACTATTTATCCGAAAATTCTGAATAATAATAATCAATGCTTAAAACAACAATTAAAGCGACCGCCTCCTTGGTTGAGGGGTTTAGCGTACTCGCCTTACACTACCGACTAATCGCGAGGCTCGTTTTCGATTCCCGACGGGGCAGGTATTTGTGTGATGAACATTTAGATGTCTGCATTTCATATTTCCATGTATTAGTATCGTTGTAAAACATCCATTTTTTGATCAATTTGTGTACTTTGTTCAAAGGATATTATTTATTTATTATTTAAAATCATCGTTGAGATCCATTCCGTCCAACATTTGTGCATGTGCTTTTAATAATAAATTCATAGAAACTGATTCAAACCGTCTTGCAGCATTACGAACAACCGAACCTTTGTGTATTTCATCAGAACTCCTGATTGATATCTTGTTTTGAATTTCTATTCATTTTGCCTACATTTATATAAAACTATCGCCTCTGAGGGCTAGCAGTCCAGCGTCGGGCTTGACTTCTTGAGGTCCCGAGATCGATCCCCTTGTCAAGCAACAAAAGAAATTTGAAAATGTATATTTTCAATTTTCTAATAAGTATGACGTTGCCCGGGATTAATATATATGTGCCCGGTTGGCGAATGACTTGCTACCTACATAAAAAGAATTACCTTATACAAATCCTATCCTATCTTATTATGAAATTATAAACGCGAAAGTTTGTATGCTTGTTTGTTTCTCCATCGCGCAGAAACTGCTGAACCAATTTTCATGAAATTTGGTTCATACAGAGAGGGTAACTTGTATTAACGCATAGGGTAGCTATATCCAGAAAAAATGATCCTGTAGGACCATTAACAATGCGGACAACATCCCAGGCAACAAAGGTAGTCACAAAACAAGATTAAAGAAATACTTTCTATAACAGATAAATTATTTAAAAGTATCTTCACGCCCATATCCCCGAAGAGGTAGGCAGAGGCACAACCAGGGCACCCACGACTAGCCGAAGACACTAAGTCCCACAATGTGATAGGTGGCAAGCCTATCGCCAACCGGGCACATTTCCAATCCCGACCAACATTTTTTATTGATAGAAAATTGGAAAAATCCAATTTTCTCTTTGTTGGCCGACCCGGGATTCGAACCCGGGACCTCGTGCAGTCAAGTCCAACACCCGGACCGCTAAACCACAGAGGCGATAAATTATTTATACAGATAATTTTTATACAGATAATTTTGATAAATTATATACAGATAATTTTTATACAGATAATTTTGATAAATTAGGTATTTTATAATTAAATATTTGTTTTATTTAGGTTGTTATCTGGATAGACACCTGTTTTTTCTCTGCCTAGTTATTAAAAGATGTCTAAAAGTCTTCCGTCAGAAAAAATGGAGTCTTCTTTTCAGGTAGGCACTTAAAACATAGATAAATAAAATTACGTAGATAATATTACATTAAAATCTTTTTATTTTTGGACATAAACTAAATAATACATTAGTGTAGTGATAAGTGTTACATTCAAAACATATTCATCCTGTTTTCTATTTAGATTTCATTTTAATTTAGATTTTATTCTATTATCGTAATACATATAGTATAATATTTTCAGAAAAACAGAACTTCATTGGTTTTTTTTATTCAGTAGTCATTCAACTTTTTACTGATTAATTCAAAGTAAATATTACATTGAAAGAAACCAAATAAATTAAAGCGCAATATATTAAAAATGTACACAACTAAAAACTCAACAAATTGCCACATCTAAAAATAACTTAAAACAAAATCTTCTTCAAAACAATAAAATGATAAAGTTAATTAAACAATGCAAACCCGAAATTACCAGGTCAATGAAAATTTTGCTCAAGAGATATCAATAAATCGGGCCGTTCGTTTCTTTTTCGTGAGAAAAAAGCGCGGGAAGCAAAGACAATATGCTTTGTTTTTCTTTATTGTTATTGCCGTAAAACATTTAGCCAGCGGCGAATAGCAATAAAACACGTAATTTTGTGTGACAAAACGTCGAGCTTCATGAGAAAATATTGAACCACAGATAGTGGAATAAGCGAATTATTAGTGATGGCAACATATGACAAAGAACCAACCAGTTTTTTCATGTAAATAAATACTGTTATAGAGTGATATAATTTGCGATTGTATTTGATATCAATAAACGTAAACGTAAACGTAAATCCACTTGAAAGTAATTTTTCTTTTTTTTTTTTTG
>NJDD01000175.1:212677-223394 GCA_002245505.1 Calephelis nemesis
TACCACCATTTCCAAACCTAGCCAGTCAGGAGAGGAAAAGCAAAACACTTTGCTTACTTTGGGATATAAATATTGCAGCTTTTTTCTGGAGATTTCATTTATCATTAATCTGGGATCAAATATACTCCTTCTTTGATAGTTTTACATGATTAACTTTGTCATTGTATATGAATAATTGAATTACTATGCCCATAATGATTTCCATAAAACCGACAATGATAGAATATCACAAGTAGAGTATAATCGGTATTATTATGTATACGCTTGAGTGAGTTACAAATGCTTTTTAGGTCAACAGACGATTGGGAAACGATCTGTTCATGTAGTAAAATATAAATAATATGGTTGGAACGAAATGAGGGTCATTTAGAAACATGAGGGTAATAAAACTAGTGCGTGTCGAGTGAATTCGGTCGCGGATGGTATATCCATTTTTGTATGACCTCCTGTACTTCTTTACTTAATCTTTTTAAGTTTTAGAGATCCGTAGCTTTATGGAAAACCCTAAATACAATAGTTGGAATAAATGAGGGTCATTTAGAAATATGAGGGTAGGGTAATAGGTATAATCTTTTTAAATTTTAGAGATCCACATCTTTGTGTGAAATGTGTTTAATAAGAAAGCATTTTCACGTTCATATGCCCCAAAATATAGATAAAGGCACAACCAAGTTAGTTTTTTGAACTAATAGTAAAATATCAAACTACGGTGTTTTTGTTTTAACTTAAACATTTTTAAGTTATCTCTGAACATTTTTCCAAAATGTTGAAACGCTTCGTTACTTTCGGTTAACTATGGATAGTTAAACTTATAACAGATGTAAAATAAGCCATTATTTTGCAAAATAAAAGCTTATTTTACATCTGTTCAATGCATTTCCGCAAAGTTACGCCTGCTTCAATAAAATATGTTAAACTAATAGATTACGTTTCGATGATTATAGGAAACAGGCATTTTCTTCGGCTAATCGTGGCTGTCCTATTGGTTTCTCTGCCAACCTCTTCGGAGATACGCACGTGAATATACTTTTACAATGTTTACATAAATAAAGGTAGAGAGTCTAGATGGTAGAGTTTCGCAGCGACTTGCCCGGATGGTTACCACCGTCTTACCTATTCCTGCCGGCATAGCGTCCATTACTTGCCGTTGACGTGTTCCGGTTCCGAGGGTAACATAGCCGGTAAGCTTACTTTTGCTCAAGGCCTAATATCTCGACCTCAGGTTGGCAACGCAACAATACCACCTTTGGTGACTTCTTACCATCAGGGAACCTGTCTGTTTTTTTTTGCATTCCATTATCATAAAAAATATAATAATACAAAAAAAAGTTTTTTGTTAAAGTCAATTGATACGGAACCCATACACCATTAGTGAGACTTACACTTATTCGATTTTTAATCATTTACAATCGTGCTAGTGCGGTGAAGAGGGGATCAATAGAATTAACGTTACAATAGAACATAGTATCGGACGATGCGTAACGTGCTCCATATGAAATTAACATTCTAAACGTAGATGTATGGACGTGAGGTGCGGGTTACAATGTGCTGCTTTTGATGAAATCGATGTTTTGATATGAGACCTATATGTCGCAATTTACCCATTTTCCCTATTGCTCTTGAATAGTAAGCACCTCATTTTGTCATAATTTTGATGTCAGAGATATTCATTTGCACATGTGTGAAGGGGGTTTCGTGATAGCAAGAAATGTAAAGACAACAAACCGCAAAGATGACAATGGTGGTAATAACAATCAATTAACTGTCTGCATCTGTGGTCTATTAGTTCAGTTGTCGAATTTGACTGCATGAGGTTTCGGGTTCGAATCCCGGATCGTATTGGGTTTTTCCAATTTTCTAAGAAAAAAACGTTGCTCGAGATTGGATATGTGCCCGGTTGGCGATAGGCTTGCCACCTATCACATTGTGGTGCCTAGTGTGGTTCGGCTAGTCGTGGGTGTCCTAGTTGTCCCTCTGCCTACCGCCCCGAAGCGGTAACATACTTCTTTTTTGAGTAACTTTTTCATTTGGTACCGCTTCGCGATTTGATCAACGTGTTTTTGAAAGTTAGCAATTTGTTTCGAAATCCCTCATACAATTTATCAATATCCTACAAGTATTTTTTGACAGAAAGAAATATAAAGACAAAAGATGTAGTAATGGTGGTAATAATTAAGTAACTACATAGGTATTTCATTTGGTACCGCTTCGCGATTTGAATATTATATTTTGAAAGATAGCAAATCGTTCCGAAGTGGTCCCACATATATTTTATCAACATCCTAAAAGTAGTTTTTGAATTAGAAATAGTAATTTTTCACACATCTTACACGAGTGAAAAATTTGTGTACCTTCTTTTAAGTGTAACTGAAAAACCATAAGTCGGAACATTATAAAATTCATATGGGACTATCCCGGCAAAAGGGCCATCAAAATCAGTGGATATTAGCCGAGTAATCGCGTAGTAAACATACAAATAAATATATAGTCAGATTACGAATTTGAGAAATAATGAATGTTTCATATCCATTCATATATCAACAAATAATGTCTAAATCATTTTTTTTTGTTTGAATAACACGTTTTCTTTTTGTTGTTTGACCCACGGATCGTAGAACCGAACCTTGACTTGGTAATGCTTTGTGGTTACAGGGTGAATTTGATAGAGGAGTAGTGGCTCGTCACGAACGCGACGAGAAGTGTGCTTGCTTGTCATCCAATGTCATAAAACTAATACTGAAATGAAACTGCATCAAATAAAAATAACTAATAACACTAGCAAATGTGACTAACAAACATTGTAACTATCTTCAATGCCAGTGCAAAATGTATTCTAGAGGAGACATTAGAAAATATTTTTTCCAACACTCTATGAATTAAAAATGGAGCTAATATGAATTTCTGACAAGCATTCCACGTTGCATGCCACGTGAGAGCTTGAAAATATTACAACATTATCTTAAAAATACACGGGCATCATTTTATGAATCCGTAAGCGTGGCATAAATGCTATTTCCATATTCGTTTGCATTATCCTTAAATTTAGTAGAGCAAGTATACCTTGATTTAAATTCATTATTCAGAATATCGTATCTGGGCGATGGAGATCAGGCATCGTAATAGATTTTCCGTGAAACATTTTTTTGTTTAACCGGGTGAAAACCATGAAACTATAGTATGTAACATGAAACTGGAGATCATACTTCTAACGCAAAAAAAAATTGCTGAATATGTGTGTTAGAAGCTGTTACTACACATATTTGTTTGTACCATTGTGGATTGTTTAAAATTATATAAATTTATTATTTAAATTTATAACACATGTTTTAATATTTTAGTTAAATTTCACTTCAGTTAATCCTAACTACTATAAGTTACCATCGGTTCGAATATCTGATGTTATTCCAAATATTGGTAGCTCTTTCTATTGTACTGGCTTCTCTTTCTGGAAGTCTTATGATGTCAAAATGAAAGAGAGGCTCGATAATGAGAGAGACAGCAATATTTTTATTTACCATCATGCCTTCGTTCGGAGTACAATCTCCACTACTAATATAGCTTGATAGTAAAAACACAATAATTTGGTCATTTAATAAAAGTCTAAGCTATTATAAAAACTATACCTTCTTGCATCTAAAAACTTTTTTATCTTTAAGAAGCTAAATTTTAAATAAACAAACAAACACATAGTTCTCTCAATGGTAGAGATGACCGTTATATATACACATAGATGCTATAGGTGTATACAGACCTGAGGCCGGGATATTAGCAATACTATCGACTACTCTACCCTCTAGAATAGAAAATGACAGTCATGACAGCGGCAGGAATTAGCAAAGAGGTAGGTCCTTTAGCCGGGCAAGCTACTGGCTCGGGCAATATACCACCAGTGGTCTTGTTGGTATTAAATCTTATCTTAACCTCCGCTCACCTCTTATGAGTTGCCTGCAATGGATGGAGATGGTCTATTCTACTCAGGGAACCCAGACCAACTAGGGAAAAAAATCTTGCAAATATTTAAATTTTTTAAAATGTGTATTGCTTTAAATTGACGATATTCGTCATATTGATCCGGTCATTTGTATAGAATAGACCATAACATACCACTCTGCTGAGCAGCTGCTAAGAGACGAGTCTACGTTAGGTGGGTTATCACCAACAAGACCACTAGGAGGTGCGTGGGAGAAAAAAAAATCTTTACGCCTATGTTGCCGAAGATTTAGACAGAGGCACAACCAGGGCACCCACGACTAGCCGAAGACACTAATTCTCACAATGTGATAGCTAACCGGGCACATACCAAATCCCCGGCAACTTTATTTTTATTAGAAAATTAGAAATATGCATTATCTAATTTTTTTTATTGTCCGACCTTGGATCAAACTCGGGACCTCGAGAATCCAAGCCCGACGCCAGACAACTACAAGACAGAGGCGATAGAGGTTTTGTAGTAACTTGCCTTTGGGATCTACCGAATACCTATTCCTACCACCACGACGGTATTACCATGTTACAGTCCAGAAGGTAGTTTGTAACACCTCTTTTACAACACAGGGGCGTATCTTTAACAACACTGTGGTATCGTTCACCATAGATGTCTCTTACCAACGGGAGAACCGCTTGCTTCTTTGCTGTCTTATGATTGGAAAAACATGGTAAATTGCTTGAAGCTGTTTTGATTGTAATCGATATGTCCCAAAAAAAGTGAGAAATTTTCCTTTGAAATACTGATTTGTTTAGTTTAGATAATATAATAAATACTCTTTAGAAAGGTAGTTTTGAAAGAACAAATTAGACAACGTTCGCCTATAAACACCATATCACTACATAGTATAAAACAAAGTCGCTTCCTCTGTCCATATGTCCCTTTGCTAGCTTAAATCTTTAAATCTACTACTACTGCTACACTAACTTACAAATAAAGGTACAGCCACGTAGTATATAAGGATACTACTTATGGTAGCATTAAACATAAAGTGAGTACATAAAAATAAAGTGAGCTATTGAATACGTAACATTTTTTATCCTCAAAAATGAGAGAGAAGTATATAATTTAATAAATGTTATAAAGTAAAAAATATGTTAAAATTATATTCTGAATATAAAAATAATAAATGTTATATCCAAAAATAGTCAATATGTAAGTAAAATGTAAATGAATGTTTTCGAATTTGAATAAATTATGCATTAATTTAATAATTATAATCAAACAAAAAAATGTAAAAGTCAATAAAATTGAAATAAAAATAAAAAATATATTTTTTAGCTCAGTCCCAAGAAGTTTTTTCCTCTAGATGTTTTGAGATGCCATACTAAACTTCTTGTATATTTTTTATGTTACATGTTTAAATTGTTTTAAACGTAGTTATTGAATGTCTCCCGGAATTATATTACAAAAGCGTATTGACCTTTAAAAGAATTGATAATTGTATGAAGTTTATTATAATAAGAATTTAATTTATCTTTATTAAATACCTGTTATTGTATAACGTAAGTTATTAAAAATAAATTAAATTCATTTTTAAATAAATACTGACTTTGCAAGAATGTGCTGTGAAAGAAATATTAAAAGTATCTTCACGTCCATATCCCCGAAGAGGTAGGCAGAGGCACAAACAGGGCACCCACGACTAGCCGAAGATACTAAGTCCCATAATGTGATAGGTGACAAACGTATCGCACACCGGGCACGTTTCCAGTCCCGACCAACATTTTTTTTTTAGAAAATCGGAAAAATCCAATTTTTCTTTTTGTTGGCCGACCCGGGATTCGAACCCGAGACCTCATGCAGTCAAATCCAACATCCGGACCGCTCGACGACGGAGGCGACACAGAGGAAAGAAATGTTTATATATTTATTACTCTAAATTTATCCTTCAAATATACCAAGGGTATATCCAAATTTCTAAATAGCAGGAACAATTTTTGTGACCATTTTTGTGAATTATATTTTTAATTCACATCTGCAGCATTTTCCCAAAGTAGGCAATCATTAGTCATTCCGCTATAAAAGTAGGAAAGTAAACCAATCTGGCAGTCTCTATATCTAATACCTGACGAATCGCCTTTATGGCATACACTGCGACTTTATTAGATAGTTGGGAATTATGTGGTTTATATTTTGTAGTTTAAAGTCAAGCGTGATCGCGTCAAGAAAATTTGTGGTTTCTTCAACTTTTACCTTAGTGCCTATAAGTAATGCGTTTGTGGCGATTTGTTTGACATTAGACAACAAAATAAAGAGACTATAATTCACAAGATGAGGAAGATTGTACACACAAACCAAAAATAAGAATGGATCAAGAATCGATCCTTGAGAGACACCTAAAGTTATAACAGAATCAGATGAAACCTGACCAATTACATCCAATTTTTGCAATCTGTTTTGTAAAAAGAAGATTTAAGTAAACAAGGAGCAGTAACTCTTTTACTATAATGATAGAGTTTTTCAGTTAATATTTCATGTCTATCACAGTCAAAAGCATTGGAAAGATCAGAAAACACTAACATGGTACACTGAAAATTATCCTTCTTCTTCGAATACATGTTCAATTAGTTCAACACGATTATTTGTTGTTGAGGGTCCTCTAAAGAATCCAAATTGTTTTAATTTATTGAGTTATTCTTATTAAAATGTATTGTCAATAAATTTAAACTACTTTTTTAAAAGCTTCGCTCAATGTAGGTGGTATCAATATAGTTTTCTAATTAAAGGGATCAGAACTGCAACCAATTTTGAACAAGGGTATGATTTTACTAAATTTAATCAAATCGACGAAGATAACATTTGAGATACAGCTAGCAAAAATGAACTAACATCTACCATTACGTCAAATATCTTAAATGAGAGACCTTAGAAACTCGCACAAGTAAGTTTACCGGCTACCTTACTCTCCGAACCGGAACACGTCATGACGTTATGGCGGCAGGAATAGGTAAGGCGGTAGTATCAATCCGGGTGAGTCGCTGCGAAACTCTACCACCTAATCAGATGTCACGGTGCTAGTGACGGTAAGCCTATGCTCAACTTTTACTTGCTGCTTGGTAGGAAGGCAGATGGTCTTTTCTACATAAGACCTCAGACCAACACAGTGGAAATATCAAAATAGGAAAAAAATGCATTTGTAGGAATTTAAATTTCGGTTTCCACACTTCAGAAACAGCACAATACGTTTAAAGAAATAGCGTTTTAGTTGCGATTTTGACTACTGTAGACTTAGTAGAGTAGAGTCAACAGATCCAGACAAGGGACAAGCAACATACCACATTGTGGGACTTAGTGTCTTCGGCCAGTCGTGGGTGCCTTGGTTGTACCTCTGCCTTCCACTTCGGGTATATGGACGTGAAGATACTTCTTTTATACAGCGCATGTATGATTAATAGGGAGCAAAACGCAGGGCATACTTATTATATGAGGTAAGTATAGTGTTCTTGAAAAGAAGTGCCGTAGTGCGATTACGAAAGTAGCACGTGGCCTGCAACGTGAATCAGTGCGTTGTAAGAAATTCATATCAATCTTATTTTAAATTCATTAGTCTTAGTCCGAAAATATGCTTCAAGAGGTATATTTTAAGAGATCTCATTTGAAATTGAAATCTCGTTTATGAAATTTTCAAGATATCATTCATATTTATTGTTTACTGTTTAATTATGTAACGTGTATGACAGTTCTAGAATCTGCGTCATATTTTTTACTTCAAACCGACACATACATTGAAATTAAGATATTTCTATTGCGCATCAATTAATTTCAGCTTGCCAGATGTTTGGTAGAATATAGTGATTTGTATTATTTTAAATTCAAATTCCAAAATTATAAAATATTACTAAATTAGCACAAAATAATAATTTATTAGGTATCACTGATCAAAAAAACTGCTAAAATATCTTATAAAGAAAAACAAAAAAATTATGCATCTTAAATAAGCAAAATAAAAATCTACATAGGCTTTAATGAGTAACACCGATGAAAACAGTAATAATCTGCATTTTTGTTTTGCTGTTTGTTGAAGGATTTTTTGCTTTTGGTTGGTTAATCTTTACTTTCTTTGTTTCGGTTTTTTCAAGTTTTACCGATTGCTCATCGTCGACGTCAACACCTTGGATATTGTCTCTTGTGTTTGCGATTAGTATGGTGTAAGGCTCGCTGCTGATTTTTGATGACTTTCTCCTTTTGATTTTTTTTTATGTTATAGGAAGGCAAACAAGCAGACGGATTTCCTAGTGGTAAGAAATTCACGGCGCCTAGAGATACCGAAGATGGTAATGGTGCGTTGCCAACCTGAGGTCAGGATGTTAGGCCTCGAGCAAAAGTAAGTTTACCGGCTACCTTACCCTCCGAATCGGAACACGTCATGACGTTATGGCGGCAGGAATAGGTAAGGCGGTGGTATCAATTCGGGCGAGTCGCTGCGAAACTCTACCACCTAGTCAGAATTCACAGTGTTAGTGATGATAAGCCTATGCTCGCCTTTTACGAGCTGCCTGGCAAGAAAGGCAGATGGTCTATTCTTCAAAGTAGCCCGGACCAACAAGGGGAAATTAGCTAAACTTTCTTGTTCATGTAATAACATTGAACTATGCAGAGGTGAAGTAGAGTATCTATTACTGGTATAAAAATTATCTGTACGGAAGATTTAGATACTATCTTCTTTGCAGTCGACATTGCTGTAAATGGAGGATTGTTTAAAGCACAGTCTGTCATAAATGACGACGCTTCATTGAAACTATAAATTAAATTGAAATAAGTAGATATTCTTAAGTATTACGTCTTATCCCCCGTGTTGTTCCGGGCTCCTTTGTAGAATAAATAGACCATCTGCCTTCCTGTGCCAGGCAGCTCGTAAAAGGCGAGCATAGGCTTGCTGTCACTAGCACCGTGAATTCTGACTAGGTGGTAGAGTTTCGCAGCGACTCGCCCGGATTGGTACCACCGCCTTACCTATTCCGGCCGCCATAACGTCATGACGTGTTCCGGTTCGGAGGGTAAGGTAGCCGGTAAACTTACTTTTGCTAGAGGCCTAACATCCCGGCCTCTGGTTGGCAACGCACCATTACCAGCTTTGGTGTCTGTAGGCGGTGGGAATTTCTTACCATCAGGAAATCCGTCTGCTTGTTTGCCTTCTAATGTCAAAAAAAAAGTATTAAATTAACATTGTCCATCAAAACGGATACCTATTCGTTTTGCCCATATCCGTTTTGCCATTGGTTTAATACTCAAAATGTTTTGCCCAAAGTAGCAATATCATAAACAAGTCAATACTTGAAATGTTGTAGGTAAGTAAACAGAAAGTTACAAACGACAATGAAACTTAAATTAACTTGTAATCAAATTAACAGAACATATTCGTATGAGATTTGTGATTAAATCAAAAACAATATGTATAAACCTTTAAGAAATTCGTAAATAATCATCAAACATTTTTTTTGCTATCTTGATAATAAATGCATTTGCGTATTGTTTTGGTTTAACTGTCATGGCGTCACAGGTCGTATGTGTCATAAACTCAAAAAATGTTACATTGCAATCTTTAGCTGGTTTTGGAAAAAACAATTATTCTTCTTTCCCGGCTTATGCTTCTTGCCCGGGCTTACCCTACATTTTATTTTTGCTTAAATTGTCTCTGTGGTCTAGCGAGTATTTTCAACTGTCTTTTAAAAAATGACGTTGCCCTGGATTGGATATGTTCCTGGTTGGCGATAGGCATGCCACCTACCACACTGCGGAACTATCTTCAGCTAGTTGTGGGTGCCCTCGTTGTGTCTCTACCTGCTACTTAGAAGATACGGGCGTGAAGACACTTAAATTATGTTAACTAATACTTTTAGTTCTGTTACGTTCGAAGTTGTGTTCTTATCTTTTTTTTTTGGATCTTCAATTTACTGTCTTTCTTGCTGGAGATTGCTTTCAGGAATAAGAATTCAAATGATATTTTTTATAGTATTTTTTTATATTATCTCGTATACATATTGTATTATAAAAAATGGATAAATAAACATACCACATCAGGTTAAATTATATATGCAAATTATACAGAAACTAATATAAATATACACCCAAAATCCAAATCGGTCCCGCCATTTAAAAGAGGTAACAAACACGTACGTGGAATAACAAAAAAAACTAAACGACTAATCACTGAAACTAATTAATTAAACCATTTTACCAATTATGAACTAAAATTGTATCCGAAGTCACGCAACAGTCTCATAATGATGATAAACTATTTGACTAAGTTAGCAATTCACAATGTCACCATAAATTGATCAAAACTGTCAAAATGCAGTCAAACGGCAATTAAATGGTCGAAGAAAATTACCACACAATGTGCAGTGTTCGTCTAGATGACACATGTCTGCTACTTCGAAAGCTCGGCCCTAACCCATCATACACAACTTATTAAATTAGATATTATACAGGCTGAGTATTTTTTACAGACAAATTAAATATTTCTGGGAGTTTGAATAAGATGTCAGTTTTTACTGTGGTACTTGACAAAATTGGAAATGGGAATTAAAGATGTTATAGACGGTTGCAAATACATCTCCCAACAAAGATTACATTGGTGGAAACTTTGTTTGCATTATCGATTTTTATTAAATTTGTAAAAAAAACATCTACGGCCTAGATGGAGGCAAACCAATGTAGATGACACATATCTGCTACTTCGAAAGCTCGGCCCTAACCCATCATACACAACTTACCTAGTCTTGCCAT